>JAIPRL010002892.1:0-53141 GCA_025469235.1 Pemphigus obesinymphae | reverse complement strand
TTGTTTTGTTGTTCAAAATAATAATGATATTAATGCCAAAAAAATATACTGTGATAATGAAAGTTATTATTTAAGCCGCTTGGAACGCTGGCCTTACGTAAATCATATGTTAGATTATAGATTAACTTCGTTGGTCACATTATGACTGATGGTTGGGCAGCCATATTATCTTAAATCGTGGTATACATCAAGGAGTGGCCACGTGAAAGAATATTTTAAACGCTAAAGGTTGACATACAGTGTGATAAAACTAATAATAAGTATCATAAAACTAATAATTTACTATTGTATTTAGATTTTAATTGTGTTACACATCATAACATGTGCGAAAAAAATATTGTGTCGATCGTTATAATTTCACAACATCACGAAATTCAACTTGAAATATTGTATGGCAAATATGCGTAACAGTTTAATACTATAACACTATTAAATATTTAAATATCAATAGTCGACATTATTATTATTTTTATTATCATGTAATTAAACATTGTTATCATATTATAACGTGCTGCCATCTAGCGATTTTGTTTTAAACTTTTAAAATATTATATAATGTTTTTAATATTTATTATATTAGTGACTATTATTTTGGGTAGGTACTTATTTTGGATGTTGTTTACCGACACCATAAAGAACGAAATATAGTAGCTTAATAACTTCCGATTATTTTTCATAAATACGTATGTTTGTAAGCACTGATCAATATCATTGACGATGACTAAATAAAACGTAATATCTTTAGACAAACTGTGTATACTATTCCTTTAACTTCCGTTATCGATGTTCTATCATTTATCAATTATTGTACTGTAAACATTGTGTTTTAACAATCGGTTATGTGTATACATTTCGAATAAATAACACATGTCTTCCCGGAGATTTGTAGATTAGATGATATCGGTTATTTAACACAACAAATTACCCATACATTTATACGAATACATGGTTTAAATAATATACACAAATTCTCGAACCCAACAGTTGAGATGAACTTTTTGGTGAATAATATTTATGCTCGATACTTATATCGATAGGATCTTGGTCATTCTTACTGTCGAGCAGTATAAATAAATATACGATTTTAATTCGACTATTCCGCTATGTGCTATATAATATAGATATGACAACATAAAAACCAAATGGGTACCAAAGATATTCGTATCCATTAATAAATAATAACGTTATTATATCGTTTTTATTTACATTTGCGTATTCCTTAGAATAATAATATAATTTAAACATGCTATATAAGGGGGAATAGGAAACGGTTTTTATCGTTATTTTTATTTCTCCTCAAGGGGATGCAAAACTTTTATATAGAACGCCAAACGTGCATTCGGACAAAGCTGAACGAAAATAATATAAGGAATATTTTCTGACAGTTTTGTACAAAGTTAAGTTTCTTTGGATATAAAAATTTGTATAAAAGAACAGTCAAATAAATTTGAATAATAACGCGAAAATACCGCACTTTAAAATATCGTTTAAAACAATTTATACCCACACGTTATAACGTACTGCGCCGTTCTTTGATTGTAATATAGAAATTAATATTATTAATAATTTGGAATTTCCTACTAAATAAATTGTTAAAAAATAAATAATAAAAATATCTAATATATTTTTTGTATTCGAAAATCGTTTATTGATATACGTTTTTAACACAATTGGTATAGATAACAATATAGTTGTATTGTATATATTGACATATTATAATAATAATAGAAAATGTATGTTTAAAATATAACTTATCAAGAAATATTCATAAGATAATCATAATAAAATAAAAATTCATTGTGAAAAATTAATATACTTAATAATATTTATTAACTAACTAAGTAATAAACATAAGAATTTCAATAAAAAAATATTTTATGATAAAAAACTCGACCAAGTACTAGTACAAGCGTATACTATCGCCTTAGCCATGAGGCAGTGGCGCATTTACGGAGGGAGTATTATATTCCATCTCGTCCTTCTTTCCTCGTATACCTTTCAATTTTTTTAATTTGAAATATTAACTATTTAATCATAATATAATCATCAAATAATCAATTTATCGAGCAAATAATATAGTTATTATGGCATACAGCTTATTACGTATATATCAGAAAGGTTTAAACAAGTATTAAAAATACGTTATACATATCTAATTATAAATTTCATTACAAAATTGGTTATAATATTATCTATTCATAGAGTATCAAAAATAAATGCGAAGAATATACCTAATTTGAATTAATCATACTCCATAAATAAATCAAATCAATAAATATATTAATGGATGAAATTTTCAAAAAGAAATAAAAATATAAGACAAATAGAAATCTATTCACAAAATTTTATAAGTATAAACCATTTTTGTGTAATCATGTGCAAGTTAGAATTTAAGTGTCTAATAAGAAATATTATTTTTAATCAAATTTCTCCTCTTCATAATTACCATGAGATATATAAAGCTAATATATTGATTCAATTATAATATATAATTAGATGAAATATTGGGCGAAAAATTCAATTTTTCCAATTAAAATTAATTTTTTAGAATACCGAGAAAAGTACAATAATTGCGACCAAATTATTCGACTTCAATGTATATATATATATTTTTTTTTTGTACAGCAAACACAATCGATTTGCACACTTTCAATATTGAAACAATAATTACATTTTAAACACTGGCGTTTTCTTGGGACTGTTTTAGTGCCGACATTTTAGTTTATTATAATTTAAAATATAGAAATTTGACAATAAACAACATTTGTTTTGATTAAAATGCGCGTGACAGCCGACAGCACGTTCATTCGATATAATTTAAATTTTTAATATTTCGTGCTAACACCGCGGTGTTCTGTGCACATTCATTCCACTTTATATTAGCATAATATATTTTTATAATCGTAATATTGTATTTGTCAGAAGCATACTGTGGTTAAATCAGGGAATTTCATTGAAAGTTCAGAAAAATAGGCAATAAAGAACGTTTAAATTAAAATTTACTACAACATAAAATGTAAAATGATTGAGAAAAGATGTTAGATAAGAGGATAAGAAATTTTACATAAGAAGAAATCAGTTTGGGAGGTCAACAATAGAGTCAATATTTTATATAAGACAGCTAGCAGAAAAAAATAAGAGGAAGTTATGGTGTTTATTAATCTACAGAAGTTCTAGAAAACTGTTAAAGTGTGCTTTAATTAAAAAATGGTTACCAAAAATGTATGCGAGTGTAATTGTGGACATGTATGAATGGGCCAGTAAAATAGTAAAGAGTTTATGTGGAGAAACTGAGGATTTTAGTGTCAGAAAAAGTGTGCTAAAATTAAGCTTTAAGTCTTTACTTATTTTCCTTGGTGATCGATTATATAATAAAGTATACATAGGGTGAGGTACAATGGTGTATGCTAATTTGTAAATGATATAGTGCTGGTAGATGAGAGTAATGAGGAAGTGATTAGTAAATTTGGAGAATAGAGGGAAGCTGTTGAAGGTTCTAAAATAATCTAAAAAGATTAGGGATTAGTAACGGTAAAACAGAATATATAGAGTATGATTTTGGAAAGAGGTAACACGGAAAGAATATGGAAAGACAAATTATGAATTTGAGTGGAGATGAAATAGGTGAGGTTGAGAGGTTCAAGTATTTAGAATCCGTTCTATAGAATTGTGGTGTTTTCGAGAAAATATAATACATAGAATAAAGTGGTGATAGATGATGTAGAAATAAGCATCACGTATATTGTATAAACAAAATCCCAATTCGGTTAAAACATAAATTGTATATAAGATAGTGTTATGGCCTGCAATGATGTTTGGATCAAAATGTTTGACAGTAAAAAGAAATATAGAATAGAAGCCGAGTTAAAAATATATAAAAAGGTCAAAGTGAATGAATGAAGTAACTAGAGAAATCAAATAATAAATTATGTGAGAAGTGGTATAGGAGTGCATTCAATAATAGACAAAATGCGAGATAATACGTAGATTGAGATAGATCGAGCATGTTTTTAGAAGAGAAGAAACAGAGGTAGTAAGATTATTAAAGAAAAAGGCAATAAAGAGAACGTATATTGAAAGAAAGAGGGGAAGAGGAAGACTGAAACATAGGTTGGTGGTGTAATAGAGGGTAATATGAGTAACGCTAGTATAAATGAAGAGGATTCAGGAAATCGAGTTAAGTGAAAGTTTAGGACGAGAGTGGCTGATCTAAAGTAGTTGAGAAAGAAGGCGAAGAGGATAAGAAGATAATTAATAATAATAAATAGTAAAAAAAAGCTTGTCAAGCTAGTGACCAATTTTTCATTAGCCAAATAAGTAAAATGTTTAGTATGAAGGTGATTGAGTAGTTACTTTTGAAGGTAACTTTTAATTTAACTAGTTACTATGTTAAATGCGTTTATTATTTAAATACCTACCAATATCGATTAATTATAAACGAGTTTCTTTTTAAAGCGATACAGTTAGAGTAAATTTTTATTTAATTAGTAATTATACGAATTGGTCAGAAAACGATTATCATATATATGTCGTTATACCAACATTGAAATTTAAAGTGCATCGGTCACTGTTCTAACAGGGAAAATCTAATGTAATGAAGATAAGTTGTGTGTTGAGGTGTAGACGAGGTTGAAGGACTTAATTATCAAAAGATCTTTTAACAGTAGGATGGTTGCCTCAAGAAAGATATGAAATAAAATATTAAGTGTAGATGGAAGAATTTAACAGAAGCATCGGGAATTTCGTGTGACAAAAGGGTTCCAATCAGGCTAGGGTGTGAATTAAGGAAGTGGTAAGCGTATTATAATTTTACAGTGGGTTGAAATAAAATATTCAGCACCATTCGTGCGCGATATTTTTTCGATCCAAACGGTTCGGATTTGAACGCACGTGTACGCGTGTCGGTCAACCGGGCAAAGAGCCGCCACATTAAAAATATTTCATTGTGTATCGGTTCGAAAGGGAATTTATTTCTCGGTATATATGTATAATATTATAATATATAATATTCGAACGGTATTATATTATTCGATGTGTGTGTGTGTGTGTAAAAGCTCTATCGTTTTTCTCACGTATATATAACCAGAGGCGACCATATAATAATAATAATAATAATAATAATAATAATAATAATAATGATAATAATAATAATAATAATGATAATAATAATAATAATGATAATAATATGTGAGCAACTTAGCATATATATATATATATATATATATAAGAAGTCGAGAGTGATGCCCAGCAAGCGTGGGTCGTGGTATATATAGTACGACCTAAAAGAAAAAGGAAAATAAGGGACGCAATGCGTCTATATTTTGGACCCGCCAATTTTATGTGACTTTTAAAGGGCACGTATATCCATTTCTATCCGAGCCACGAGTAGAAATGCTCCTTTAGACGCAATCATAAAATACACGTACATATATGTATATATATATATAACGTAGATAGTATGGAAAAAAAATATTCAAAACGTCCCTTCTCCTTCAATCGACCACCACCGTTGTATATATATATATATATATATATATATATATAAACACAAAAAGGTGTACGCTCACGTTTTTACATATTGCTAGTCCGATCACACGATAACCTTTTCTAAGTATCATGTTAAAACAATACCAGAGAGGTTTTATACAGCATTACGAATCCTCGTCACCGCGTTTCCTCCATGCCGTCGTACCACATGTTTTTATCTTATTTCATGCGGAGACAACGCGAACACAGATGTCGCATGCGTAAACGGCCATACTGCCACCACATGACGTATCATTTCACCGTAATCCAACAAAAATGTACAAACCCGTATATTATTATATGGATATACTAGCTTCGAATTTGTCCCTAGAATAACAAAACGCCAAATAGTAAAAGCCTATTCAAACATACCGAATTTCCAGATTTACCCGAAATTCAAGTATTAGGTACCAGAACATTACCTATGTTTCACAAATCGTATTTACGTTAAACTGTTTTGCATTTCAAATTTCAAATTTTGTCATGTGATTCTAAACACCTAGTTAATTGGAAATATCTGTCAAATGTACCAATTATTATTTTATTTCAAAAATAAATTTCCTATACTGAAAACACCAATAGATCCGACTAGATACGTGGAAAATTTGATAAAATTAATACAGCCTCATAATTATGAAAAGTCCTTTTTGAAACATTGTTTTTAAAGTTCCAGATTTCAGTGATCCTTTGGTGTATTATGTATACAATATTTTTGAATTATTTATACTCTATATATAGGATAAAACATTTGTTTTTTGTGAAAAATTACAAGGAAAAAATGTTTCTTAGGCTCCGGGTAGTATCATAACACGTATCCTGCCTGGATAAAAATTTCGTATTCATAAAAGTTCTTATATTGATATAGATTTCAATGCAGTCGGTTCATGCAAAAATCGTTTAGTTATGTAAATTTTAGGATAAAATATACTCATGGTCGTTGGCACGTCGCATATGCAAGTGACCGGACTACTCGATCCAGTAATGAACTGCCTCCGAACATATTGTCATAATAATAACAATTTATTTGAAGGGATCTGCAAATTTTTTTAACGGAGTGTTGAAAGCATAAAATTTAATTTACGAGGTGTCTGCAATTCTTTTTAATACATATCTAATGAATTTTTTACATAGTATTCATATAAAACTAATTGACACGAAAGACATGACATTGATTATAGCAAGTTTTTCATTTTCTAAATCTACGTAGTGAAAGAAATAGTATCATCTTTACCAATTACAAAGATAGTTATTTTCTAAGGTTCTGTTTTTGTGTCGTGAACACTATAATATACATATGCGGATGACACTTTTTAGAATTTTAGTCGAATTTGTTCTTAATTTAAATTATATGTACCTATATAGCAATATATATTATGAATAGATGATATACCGGTATATCATATTGAGCATAATTTGAACGATTTAATTTAAATATGAATTGCGTTGAATCGATTCCGGTTGACGGATCATATTATTGAGAGTAGTCGAGGACCATAGTATACTATATTACTACACTTTATTCTTGTCTAATCTATAACAACGGCTTATCACAACACGGTGCAGTGAGGCGCACATTATTCCCGTTACACACATACAGAGTGCTATACACGAATCTTATCTGTATACGTCGTGTAAAATATCTGACATGTGCGTATTGTAATAACATATGCACCGAGACTTACGGTTTCATGGCGAAGAAACTGCCGATTTACACGTGCAACAATAACCGTTTGTTTTGCATATACGTAATAATAATATCGGAGGTGGTGGCGGTGACGTTAGTCTTTACCCTCTGGGCGCATTATAGGACTCGTCGCCGATCGATTTGTCGAACAAAGAAAAATCTCGGGCCCGCCAATGTTCACCTAAAGCGGTATACGTAATTATAGGTACCACACTGTCGCGTATTAGACATGGCGATCGCTATATAGCAGAGATTTTCAATTTTTATCAGGAGGGGGGGGGGTTTAGCCGTTATAATTCATGTAAAAAAACAGAATTCATTGTTTTGGTACTGCACGATTCAATATGCTATAATTAATAAAATGAAAAGTCGGTAATACAATTTATAGTTAAACACTGAAAACATACAATATTACTTAATAAATAAATTAATAATAATTAATAATTAATAATAAATAATAATTGAAATGATATATTTTGCTGATTTCCGGCCCGAACTGTCTTTCGGCATTTTTACCATCGAAAATTTCACGAAAATTTACTTCAAACATAGTAAAAGTAGCTAGGGGTTAATTATACATTATAATAATATAACATATATTAAACTTAAGTGTATATTAGTTCTTATCATAGACACAAAATATATGTATATTAACGTTCTATACAATAATAAAAAATATAATTTTATATCTGGCCCCGCAATTATTTTAAGTTTTAAAATTTTGGCCTTCTATAGTTACTTTAAGTTGCCCATCCCTGCTATATATATATATATAGCATTTAGTTACTTGTGGTATACCGCACCAGTAACCTGTGTTCAAGAAATCCTATCCCTCCACGGTCGATCCGGTTACACGATGACGAATAGAAATGTTATACGCGCGTTTACGAAATACGCACTTCCTCTCCGTACCCCGTTTGTCCATGCCCGTGTCGAACATATCTTTCGGCCTTGCTCCCCTCCCCCCCCCCCACTCGTCCGCCTGTAACCACAAATTACGACCCTCCTCTCATCCCCAAACTACCTTCGTCTCCAAACCCATTGTCCGGACACACTCGCGGCACACTGCCATGCATATTCTGTCGGAATCTATATCGACTCTTTGACGATAATATTACATCACGGTATCAATGTGTGTTCCTTTTTCCGAACGCAGACAGTATTGTAACACCTATTTTGTGTTTTATCGAAATCGAACTTTTACGACTATGCAAAATCGTATACATAAAAATGAAGAGTTTTTGTATAGAATTCAGTGTTGTTCTTATCACTTATCAGCGATAAACACAATACGGATACTAGCGTTCAAGAATCTAACCGGGTATCGACCAGTTCTACCACAGAAACTATCATAGAAATGACACTGCTAGGAGGCTGGGCATGGACATTACTGGGATCCATACTGTGTATTAGAATCGATATATTGTCATAGTTATTTACGATCTCCGCCGTCCTTCCGGGCTACACGAAGCAACTATATTTTCTAGAGTGATTTTTGGTTCTCATCAGTCAAATAACTACCCTATGGTATCATATACTATCACATACTTGTGTCTGCAAATAATATAAAATGTCTGTCTCCGTGCATTCGAGGTCGCAATGGCTCACATGTCAATAAACAAAGGATTTTTGAACAGTGTTTTAGGTCCGATTTTCCTTAGATCACACGATTAACACAAATTACACGATAATTAAAACGATGGATAGCACAATGTAATTAGTGTAAACTGTAAAATTTAGATCATTTCGATATGCCGGCTGCCCTCCGAATTTTTGATATTTTTGAATATTAATAAAAAGTAAGTGTATGTGGTGATTTGAAAACATACGCACAGCAATACGAGCTAATATAGGAGATAACAGTTCGGTGAAATGACAAAACGAATAGACTCTGGACGTTTATACTCTGGGTCAAAGCACAATAATTATCATAATGCATTATAAGGTAATTTTAAGTCAATATTTAAGACTCATTATTTATTTACCGGAATTCCTATAACTAAAGTCTTGGTCAAACAAACTTAGTTTCTGAGCATATAGCAATAATTATGTGCAATGATATATTATAATGATGTTCATTTTTTTTGTGAGCATTTATTTCATCAGAAACAGTCGAAATAGAGTTTTGTAGTTTGTGTGATAACGATACAAAATTGGTTCTAGTCGATACTTTTGAGAGGTCATTTTTAATTTTTCCAGTACTTTCTTTAAGTATAAAGAAGAACTACATTTTATACGGTATACGCTGCAGTATGCAGTATTTTATAAATATAGGGAAAATAACGAAATAACAAATAAAATTGTCATGACAAACAATTTTTTTTATTAATTGGCTATTTAAGGACAGAGGTAATTTTTTTTTTATAATATTAAAAATGATTATACCGAGCTTCGCTCAGAATATTTTTTTATTGAATGTATTGATTCATCATTGCTTTCGAATGTAACACATCCAACAACATTATCCTGTCTAATAAGCAAAAGGCATCCATTCCTACTGAAACCCGACTACCGAAGTACTTACACCCTCTACTGACCGAACTTTTTTTTTACTATTTTTTTTTTTTTTGTAAATACCCTTTCTAAAGCCAATATGTTTCAAGGCCTTACTATACATATTTTATTGGATAACATGTTTTTTTGTAGTATTAGATTACATTTTTTTCATGTATTTTGTAATATTAGATTGACCGAATTGGTTAATTCCATCATATTGATTTAACACCTATTTTGTATTTAATACCTATGCCTTTATAGGTATATCTATATACTGTATTATTATGTACATAATTTACACGGTATTGTTTACTTGGGGGAGGCTCTAGAAGTTTTGTAAACTAACTTGAAATATAAGGTAGTTTATAAATGAATAATAGTCTATACAATAAATGAGTATTTAAGTAGAAAATAGTTTTGTCGAGGATTTTTTTTTTTTAGTAAAAGTTGGGTTATTACAGGGGGATGAAAACCCGTAAAATCCCCCTAATACGTTACTATACCGGGGCATTTTACTTAAATTTGAATAAGCTAATGCGTGGTGTGGACAATTCTTTCGTGAATAAATTTCCACCACTATAGGAAAATATTAATAAAATGCGGTAACTTTTTGCCAGGTTATGAGGACAAAATTCAAAAGTAATACCGAAATTATGAGTACGTTTTTTTTTTTTTTTTTTTGAAGATAATATTGTAAGTTTTTTGAAATATGTTTGACAAAACTTTATCGTTTTTTTTTCTATTTTTTTTCCATTGAATTGTAAGAAAATGGCATTTTAATATTACTTATTTCACGCGCCGCTCGTGTGAAAATAAACTTTTAATGACAAGCTGTCGGTGAATGAGAAACGGTAAATTACCATATTACGGGTTTACCGCGAGGAATCAATATATATTCATATATATTATATAAACAACAGTGATATCTATTATTTTCTCTTTATATTTTTTCCCCTTCGAATTATATTTCATTTTTACCTAACTAGTATATAAGAACAGAAATATGAATCGTGATTTTACCTGGTGGCAATTCTTCGATGGTAATGGCAAGTGTATTCTGCAGGACGATCACTACCGCACATACCGTAACCAAGTTGTACAAAATTCGTGTTGGCATTTTCAATAATCTGTAAAACAAAACGATAATGGATGATTAGTAGGTATAATATTTTTGATTCCACTCCCCCCTCCCCAAAAAAAAAAAAAGGCAAGAGAAGTTTTTATGTAATATATTATCATAGGTTCCCTTCAAAAATGACCTTTTTTTGTTTATTTTTACCAATTTTTGAAACTGATTAATATAATTATAATACTTATAATTTTATGGACTCCTAGATCTGCCACTTATATTATATTGAATGTTTAAAATTAAAGTATAAACATGAAACCACACAAATTTAGTCTAAAAACACGTAACGCCCATTAATTTGAACTGATACTCCTACAGACATAAAAAAACAAATCGACTGTTTAAAATTTTCAAAGTTTTAAATATTATTATTGTAATTTTTGAAATATGCCCGAGAATTCCGGGGCCTAAAATTATAGATGGCGGGAGAGGGGGGGGCTATCCAGTCTGGTTCTAGGCTGGTGTGATTATAACTATAGATTTATTCATATAATGCAGGGTAACTTAATGCACATTATAAAAAAGTTATCATAATCAAAATTAATTAATTGATTTCGCTAATAAGCTTATAATAATTATAGTATACGACATACTCAGAATGAAATTATTTAACTTATTTTTTGTTATATAGTATTATATACAATAGCATAGCTTAGTATTTCCTTATCAGGTAAAATTAAGTAATTAGTTTTGTACGAAGATCATTGAAAAGCAAGTACACCTACCCATAATATAGATATAAATTTACGATCATCGCTGTCTTTAAAGCTACTAGCTAATTGGAAAATTTCTCGGTGTCCCGGTATATCAATCCCCGCCCCTAACGTCGTTCGGGGTAACGGATTTTCCATCGTCGACGAGATACGTTCTTATTTCGACCGGAGCATGTATGGTACGAAAATTCATAAAACATAAACATTTTTACACGTGTTTGGTAGAAATGTATTTTTAAGACATTGCAATAAAAATGTAATCATGAAAAAGTCATTAGATTTCGGATTGTGTTTGTATCAGCAAACACGAATATTAATATATCAAAATTTTAGTTCTATTAAACAATTGTATAACATAATATCTATGCAGTCTATATAGGTCTTTGCGCTTTAATCATATTTCTCAGTTTGGTGTAGTAATCGAAAGCTCGCTGCTGTATTGTAATGTTACGAAAATATGATTTTGAACAAATATCGTAATAACACATTAATACAAATGTATACTGGTGTAGCATCTCTAGTAATTTACTTTTAAAATCTATTTAAACGATTTAAGTTGTCAGATTGTAATTCTTCTTAATATGTCGTTAATACTCCCTGACATAAAATTAATATAATGTGACATAAATAAACGACAAAGTGGCATTTTGAAATAATTGTTCAAAGGAGATTTTTTTCAAGATTCTATTTCTGTGGTATGTATGATATATTACTGTATTCTCTTTATTAATGGACATGTTAATAAGCCCGTACAAAAATGTATGTAGATTTTAAAAAAAAAACTGGATTTAAATATAATTTTAATTCGAAACGGGCGAATTTTCTATAAACAATCGTTTGAAAATTGTGCGTAAAATGTCATTTTAATCGTATGAGGACATAACTATTACACATTTATTTATGGATAATATTTGGCGGGACAAAATTAACCGAGTTTTATCATTTTATAGTACTAACGATAATATTTTAAAATCTATTTTTGGGTAAAAGGTGGGACAAATGAAAACCCGGTAAAAATATTCTGTAAAATCGTATTAAAACATTTCATATATCAAATCATATTCTAACGACGCTCGACCAAAAAGACGTACACGCTCGGAACATTTTGTCTAGAGACAGAATATGAGATGAGCAATTATAGTTCAAAGACGAGACGTAAACACGACGTACAAGAAGATTTTAATAGAGAAACCGTCAGGGATAGAGTAAGAATAGATGACATAAATAAAACGTGGAGAGTCGGACGAGTGTATTATAGAATATATAGGTAGTGGAACCGTCGAAAGTATATAGTCATACGCACAAACACCGTACAAATGCTTTTGACGAAGAATATATTTTTGTGAAAAAAAATTTCGTAGAGGGGCTCTACGGGAAAACGTCGAAATCGCACGACACGGAATCATTTTTACGCCAAGTGTGGTTTTTTTTTTTCTTTCTTTTTTTGTAAATTATATATACGTACACGTATGTAGAGGTATACGCGTGTAAATGGTCGCATTTCAATCTACCGATTTATCACATAATATGACATCGTATCTTTATAGTTTATCCCGGAAGACGTCATGAATATATATTATTTATTGATATAATATATTATAGACTACGCGTGTATGTATACAAATTTTGTATAATAGTGTTTCCCGTATAGAGAGAGTATAGGGCCGGCACAAGACGTTTTACGGACAACGGACGTGTTATATTTGCGTTTACATATTATTATTATTATATTCTATTAAGCCCCGACAATAACTCAGCGATCCAATCGAAGAACATCGAGGAAATCGAACCCGAAACACAATATGACGGCTGGTTGCGATTTATTGTTTTTACGATTTAAATGGGAGCTCTGACCCGATCGGTTATACGACTGGCACGGCAGTCCGTATCCCGGCGCACTGGAAACAACGTCCCTATATATATTATTATAATCTTCATCCTCGCCTGTTATCATCCTTATGAATAAGTTACACGGATTTCATTTTT
Organism: Pemphigus obesinymphae; assembly: GCA_025469235.1. NCBI lineage: Eukaryota > Metazoa > Arthropoda > Insecta > Hemiptera > Aphididae > Pemphigus > Pemphigus obesinymphae. Next base: position 39,607 of record JAIPRL010002892.1, on the reverse strand, counting down.
TTTTTTTTTTTTGCTTTTTTTGCTTTTTTTATCAGAGAATTTCGAATATATATATCTTGCACACGTTGTTTTGTCTATATCGTTATTGAACTTATTATATATTGTAACGTTCGAAACCTATACACGAACGCATTAAATCATTTAAATGATGTTGTACAGGAGGAAAAAAGAATAAAAATAAAAGGGATCGAACGATAAATTTATCGGATTTCGTATTTTATATATTATGCTGATTTCGACCTACATAATCTTGTGATATATCGGTGTAAGGACGACGTTCATAGATATTTATAAATGAAAAGGCAAGCGATATATTTTTTTTTTTTTTTTTTTGTAACGATCGTTCGTATAGATTGTGAGCTTCTAAAAATTATTATAAATTTGAAAATTCAATACAATATGGCTATTAATCATACGTCACTATATCCTACTATTATACTTTATATAAAAAAAAAATAAGTTGGGAAAATCTACTCTGCGAGTTTTTTAAATTCTCGGTTTCTGAAGTATTTTAAATTAAACAATCATCTAAAAACACCTAGGTATTATAAAAAAAAAAAAAAAAAAAAAAAAACGAAAAATATCTATCTCTCTAGTAACCAAATCGATATACTCGAACCATATGTACTAGTAATTAACGGACAGACGAACAGACAGATGGACTGATGGACGCAACAGTGTTTAAACTTATTTTTAGAAACTCAAAACAGAAAAATACGAGAGGATATAATTATTTTGTCATAATCGTTTACATTTTAAACTATGTAATGCAATTTTAAATTTAACTACCTTAATATTTTTTAGATTCATTTTAATATACTTTTTATAGGTTAATACTTAAATTTGAGTATATACGATTAACCAAAACTTGAGCTTTTATCATAAGCGTTTTCGAATGAGATTATTTATCATTGATTAAAAAAAAATAACTCAATTTATAAAACACTTGTTAAGATATGTCATTAAAATGCTTTTAAAATATTATTTTGGAAGTTATTTTTTCAAACTAAAAAATGTTCCAAAGCACTATTTAATTATTATTTTATTTATCAAATAGGTCTATCTTGAGAACACATTTGGTTTTTATTTTTCTTTCCAGGATGCGTTTATTCAGAATACATAATATTTTAAACATATAACGTAACGCGTGTTAAATTAAAATAACGATATGGTAATTTTTGTTTGCTTGTTTGTTTATATTGTTATTGTTTTGTTGTTGAACTTTTTATGTCGTCCACATTACAATCGCACCGCCTACGATCGTACCAGAACATTTATTAATACTATTAGTATTAATTCCAAAAGTATATAATTTCATGGACGAAAGAAAAATAAAACTGATATTATTATTATTTACGTTGCATCACGCCCCCGTTTTCGAGTGAAGTTTAGACGTTTTATTATTATAGTTTTTTTTTTAAAGAATATCATATAGTAAATATGTATTGTTCGGTGTAGAGAAAGAAATACGCATTATACATCGAGATGACGGTATTATTTCAGTGTTTGGAAAAAACGACGTTCATTGGATTCATGTTCATATATATATATATATTTTTTTTAGATTTCTAAACATAAATTTAGATACCTTATAAGATACCCGTTGTATCCGTCCATCTGTCCGTAGTACATATGGTTGTTAATTTGGTTACTAGGAAGATAAATATTATACGTTTTATAATATTTTTGTCACGTTGTTAGGAGGAACATTGTTGATATGATGGTTACTATAGGGTGATAGATATTATTCGTTTTGTTGTTTAAATTATTATTTAAAATATTTTTAAAAATCATGATATTTAGCATTCTAGTAGAGTGGTTTTTCCTAACGTGTTATTTTCAAATTTAATATGACCGTAAACGACATTCATATATTTAAGATGTTTGCAAAATGTTCAATCCATTCAAATTAATTTAAATTTTAAAAATGTGTCTCTCTTTATTTAAATAGTTATATTAATTATAATTAACGACCGGATGAACAAGTTCATTTTTTTTTTTTTTTGAAGAAGAAGAAGAAGAACGTGGACGTATTCTTTTCAATAAATATACACTCGAACGTTAACGAAATCCATTTTCAAGTGTACGTTCGGAACATTGAATGGTTTACGAATACCAAATGTGTTTATTTGAACACAAATACAAGTAATTTTTTGTATCGTTTGAATTCCAACAAGTTCAAATGTATTTTATACTATATTTACCTGTATAATTACACTATTTAATATGTTAGTTACCATATTATTATTCTCTGTGCGCGTTAAAGTGATTTTAAGTTTTAACGTCTATGCGATTGTTTTTAAAAATGTAAAATATGACTTACTATAATAATATTTATGTGTAACTTTCAATAGATATTATAGAAAAAAAAGTTAAGCGGGTATACATTATATTATACAATGCACATATTATATATGTAAATTCGACGTGACATAACGTACAGAAATTCAACTATTGTGCTTATGCGAACTGCGAAGTCATATCGATGACAATAACATTGTCGAATGCGAAGTATATGTGATTGCTTTAGCCTTTATAGGTATTACCTATACTTATAATGTAAACTGCAGTCGTCTGACACACATTGAGTGAATTGAACTTATACAATCATTATTGGCAGACGGAGATATAACAATAACATAACAATGTCAATAAAAGACAACTTTTAAAATAAACCATTCTAATAATTAATTTAAAGGTCTAAATGTGTGATGTTAGCTGCGTAAGTATAGCACACGCCATCATAATACCTATGTGCGTGCGGTTATGTTTGTATTTGCATAATATAATGTACAATTATTGATGTACTATTACGGTACCTGCTCATGCTAAATTAAGAAAATTTAACGTTGCAATTAAAATCGCATAAACGTAGAAAAGCGTTCGCGTATTTGTTACAGTTACCTATTTGAAATGCTCAACTATAACATTTAAGTAGAGTAAATATGTTGAAAATGTACGCGAAACGCAATATAGCAAGTACCTACACGTGGAGTTCATTAAAATTAATGATTGCCAATTTAATCAAACTATTTTATAAGTTTATTTTATATTTAATAATGACGTTTTTTTTTTTCCCATTTATTTTAAGTGAGAACGCACATTGACCAATTGGCGCATTATCATAAATTATTACGGTTTATCTATCGGTGAATATAAATTGCACATATAGTGAACATTGCTCGCAAAAAAACATTTAAATACTCCATATTTCTTCTGGTCGTCGATCTGATTAGGTATTCCAGTCAATAACGCTTTGACAGTTTAAATGCTAGGTATGAGTGGTTCGAAATCACAAAAAAATCGTGAGATATAACGGCTACGGATGAGACAATGACCAGAATTTTATTTTTAATCGTTCATGTTGTGCACTCTGAGAGGTGAGTCTCTATGAGGCCGGTTGTGACGAAACACGGAACATCGATTTGCGAAATCGCCATTCGGTAATTCACAGATAAATTATCTGAGACGTACATAGGCGCTCTAAGTAAAACTTCACATGCATCAATATAACGATTATGTGACATCCATGAGATTAATATTTGTGCACAGGGTAACGACTTCAACCCGATTGGTATTTTATATTGGTTATTATAGTACCTATATTATACAGCAGATTGGTTAAATTTTGTGCAAAACACTTCTAAAAGAAGTTTCGGAATACTTTTCCACTATCTATAAACGGCAATAGGAAAAAAAAGCCAAAGAAAAAAAGCAACAGGAAAAAAAAAGCCAAAGAAAATAAAAAAACAAATTGTTTTAGTGTGTGTATTTTATACAAAATATAACAAAATAATGATAACTATTTTCATTACATTTTTATTAATTTCTCATAATATATAATGGGTTTAATCACATTATAATTAACGGTATAATAAATAAATAATTTTCAATTATCACAGATAATATTAATATTATAATATGTGTTAATGGTCAGTTAGTATTCTATGGTAATAATTTCATTATACTTATTATTTTGTAGAATATTTATTCTGTATTATCTTTGGATTCTGATTATTATTCATATAGGTACTAAAGTATTCCAGATTTTTTAACAGCAATTGCACATGCCATACACTTTCACTAAATTTTTTTTAATATTAAGAATTTGAGAATTGAGATTATAAAGATTATTATTGACTATAAGCTCTATACCATATTATTAAATCTGTGATTATGGAAAATGATTTATTTTTAAAATGACAACAAATACTATGAAAATTACCTAGTTATCAATACGTCCGTGAAGTTGGCCCCCCTCCCATCTTCTCCTAGAAAGTTCAAACCTTCACAGATATTTTGTAGGTAATTAATTTGCTAGAATTTGCTCGGTAATTTTAAGAATTTGCATACCCACGGTTTACCGCTAAAATTGATTTTAAGGATGGGGGGGCCAACATCACGACAGCCACCCCACTTTGTCCTAGAAAGTTCAAACCTTCACAGATATTTTGCAATTAATTTGCTAGAATTTGCTCGGTAATTTTTAGAATTTGCATACCCACGGTTTTCCGCGAAAATTGATTCTAAGGGTGGGGGTCAGCCCCCCCACTTTGTCCTAGGGACTTCAAACCTTCACAGATATTTTGCAATTAATTTGCTAGAATTTGCATACCCACGGGTTTCCGCCAAAATTGATTTTAAGGGTGGGGGCCAACTTCACGGACGTGTTATCAATATCATTATTTTGTTATATTATGTATAAAATCCAAACTAAAACAATTTGTCTGTTTTTTCCTTGGCTTTTTTCCTAGATTCCTATTAACACTATAATGTCTAAACACTTGTACGCCATTTCGAATATAATACTATACAAGACTGGTGGTAAAATGCGACTGCGGCGGTCGTCGTTACACTATCATCTGCTGCAGGCGTCTTCTCCAATAACAGCAGTTATAGGCACATGCATAATATACAAATGTCGTGTACAATTGCACTCCGCGATTAAATTGCGCGGTATTAAAAACAATAATAATTCCAGAGACCGCGGAGACGACCGGAACGTCGTAGTCGTTGGATACTTCGAACTATACGTTATTATTAATTTTGTCGAAAGGGGGAAATGATAATGAAAAAAAAAAAAAAAAAAAAAATGGATAAGCTCCGAGAGATAACGATAGTGTATGAGCGACGGGCTGAAAACATAAATGGCACCGAGTCGAGCTGTGCACTCGTTATTGCACACGCACAGGATAACATTTGAAAATGCAACCGTTCGTCCTTCGTCTCCGTCCTTCCGTGTCGTATATTCATACCCACCTACTCGCCCCACATCGGTTGGTTATAGTCATAATGATGATAATAATAATAATAATAATAATGCTAAGAATATATATATATATATATATGTGGTATATATGGTTTATACCACGCGGTATGTTTTAATATAACTCCGGACGAGCCCGGGATATTTTAAATATGCAAAGTGGCGTTTTGTCCTGGAATTGTTCGGAGGGTTCCGGTGCAATAATAATCCCGCGTAAACCCGAATAGTTTCGCCTCCTTCCACTCTCGTGTTTAAACACCGAAAATTAATAATTTAACGCTCGTAATACCCCGACCGTTTATACACGCGGCAAAGTCCGACTTTTTCTTCTTTTCTCTAGTTTTTTCTTTTTTTTTTTTTTTAAATTTTTTATTATAAGTACCTATTTTTATTTAACCTTGTTTTTCTCGACCTTTTTTGTATTCTCTCGCGAGAACCGTTTACGAAAACAGTAGACGTGTATATTATAATATATATAGTCACCAACCAGGTAGGTACATACGTATTTAGCCGAGCGAGTTAACCTGCACCGGGACACTCCTGGCACTCGGAAAAATACACAGTTTCACGTTATTCCTTTTGCGTACACTGTAAATAATACGTGTGCAGTTTCACGTACCTATATCTGCTACCATTGCGGAGTTTACGGAATTTATAATATTGAATATCTAATATTTTTTTTTAAACAATCTACCTTATTATATATATATATATATACTCATGGAGATATTCAAATAAATCTTAGGACGCGTGGAGTTCAAATCACACTTCTCCGAATTGTTCGATATTTTGGTAAAAAAATAAAACAATAACAATATATATATGTGTGTAAGAAAAATTATTGTGGGTTCGGCAATATGTGATAAGCTCAGAAAATGAGTGAATGAAATACGGTATGACCTACGTTATGTTAGGATCCAAATGTCAGGGTTGACATTACTCTATTGAGAAATAATTGCCAGTCAACAATATGGAACCGAAAATATCATATCGTTATTAATTATTATTGATACTGAACGAAAAAGTTTCAAATACTTGTAAGTTGTAACTATATATACGGATCCAAGTCCCGAGAGTATCTCAATTAATATTAACTATCGAAAAAGTCAGTTAATATACAACGAAAGTATAATTCTGTAGACCAAAAGACAATATAAAATCATACATCTTTTCTTCCATTTGAGAGACAATATTTTATCACTATACGTAATTATTATATTATATTTTCAAATAATCTAAAGTTATTGAAATTTATTACATAAATATATTGTCCGGATTTTAGTTTACACAGTGATCTGTTCTAAAAGGCCTGTTAAATTAATTAAGATTCTTTTGTTTCCCATGGGATTATGTAAGTATATAAGCACTTATATAGATGGTTATAGATAGTATTTGTATTATTTTGGACCACTTGTGGAGACATTATAACAAGGACCGCCGACCAAATACACGGCACGTGCCAATTTGTGTTTTTCTCGTTAAAGTACACTATAAGTGGGATAAAATAAAACGACATTTGATCCAGTCAACGAGTCTATTTCCTCTACAAAGATTGTACTTAAAAAATAAAAATAAAATATTTTATTTCGTCCACAATTAATTTAAGTTGATTAGTTTTTACCCTCTTGTTTTTAATCTCTTAGGTAGTCCTTAGTTTGTAGTTGATATGCGTATAAAAAAGATCATTTGCGTATTATTTAGCGTATTTGAAGGATGATAATAATTCATAAATACGTTATAGATAATATCTTTTCATCGAGAAGAAAAATATTAAAATAATATTATTATTGTCATATAAATGTAATACATTTATAAATGGGATATTTATAAATGCTAATATTTATAATATTAGCTGAAGTAAAAAAATTCTTAATTGAAATTGACGTTTCTAAATAAAAACATATATTATTTTTCCTTTTTGTCGACATTATATGGAAATCACAATTTAAAACAATTACATTACAAAACTACACATTTTTAATGCACAATGACGTTGTAAAAAATATCTTCATTAAATTTACATTGAGTTTAATTCCATTGTTACTATATATATATATTATACAAAATATATAAGAACAATCCCGAACTAATTATAAAGTTACAAATGTTCACTATACTTACACAATACACATAATATTTTAACTAGAAATTAATAATTTAATTTACGTTCGGTATGAAATATTGAATCGTAAGAAATTTTCGTAAATTGTGTTTTAACTGAAAATATGTTGCATGAAAGAAAACCCCTCGGGTATAGGAATATAAAGTTTCCATGATGATTATATTAATTCCATTTTATTTTACATAAAATAATATAATTTAGTCACAGAAATCGGTACGATCTATTTTTCTGTGTGATTCGTACGATTTTTCGAGCATAAAATTGCTGTTAATTTACTTTGAAATATTATGATCCGAATTTTATATCGAGGAAACTACTCGTATATCTCATAACTGCAAGCAAAAAGAAAAACCGATTTACTATAAATGTACTATCAGTCCTATATAGTTTATAATTTTTTGTAGATTTAATAGGTTTGGCCAGTCAGTTTTAACTTGTATAATATGTGCATATAATGTCCTCTATTTTAGATACCTATTTTATTATTATTTTTTTTTTTTTATGTTTAATAATTACTTATTTGGAATAAAAATACCGTAATTTAAACCATTGTACTTATACCATATAATAATATACATTACAATATTATGAAATAAGTGTTAAGCGAAGTAAACGAAATTATATACATGTAATTGATTACGATAATCTCTGTAGTTAATTATTCCAAAAACATTATGCCAATCATGGAAATGATACTAAAACAAATTAACCATCGAGTTCAACATGGCATCAATCCTTAAATTTTTTTAAGAAAAACGAGCCAATAAGGTACAATAATTTATCTAGTCTATTCTTTTTCTTTTTGGGTTTATTGGAACCTTAGGACCATCCCGTCTCACACACAAGCTTCCATTTTTCTCTGTCCAGCGCTAGAGTTCTCCAATCCGATTTCCTTCCCATCTCTTCCACATTATTTTTTATGACATCTTTCCATCGCTTTCTTAACCTCTCCAACGGTCTTTTACCTACAGGATTCTGTTCTGACACTGCAAGCAACAGCAGATTTTGTTTCTTCCATGCATGGCCAGCCCATCGTAGTCTTCCTCTTCGAATAACCTTCAATATGTTCAAACCATTGCAAAAAGCTTCCAGCTCTTTATTCGTTCTTCGTCTCCACTCCCCTGTTATATCATCCTTGGTTGGGCCATACATTTTCCGTAAAAATTTTCTTTCAAAGACACGGAATTTATTTTCGTCCATTTTTCTAAATGTCCAAGTTTCAGGTCCATATAATATAAGTGGTCGTATCAGTTATAATTTTAATTTTATAATTATTAATATAATTTTTCTTTCATTCTTCGAAGTTCGAGACAATGCTCTTGAATTTAATAGTTTCGTAAGTCCATAATAACATTTATTCCCAGCTTGAATTCTTGTCGCTACTTCGTTTGCTATATTATTTTTTTCAGTCAAAATAGTACCGAGGTATTTTGAATTGTTCTACCCTATTAAATTGATAGTGATCTATTCTTATGGACTGACAAAAAGGGAGCTCTCGTCTGCTCAAAATCATATACTCCGTTTTTTCTTCGTTTACACGTAGTCCTACTTTTGATGCTGTTGTATGTATTCTGTTGAATAATATCTTTAACGTATCATGAGATTCTTCCATCAAAACTATATCGTTGGTATAAGCTAGTAAGCCTACTGTCATGTCTTGTAGTCTAATACTTTCGTGGGGTCCAATTTTCATTTCTCTAATCACCTTCTCCAAGACCTTTTGAACAAAATCGGCGACAGTGAATCGCCTAAGTCTTAGTCCCGATTTCACTCTAATCGGGTCAGTTATTGAATTTCCCACTTGAACTCTCGCGAAGGTCACTATGACACTGATTAATATAGATTGACTAGATTTTGTGGAAAATGAAATTCATTCGTAATATTCAGTAAACTCTCCCTATAAATACTATCATACGCTTTTTTAAAATCCACGAAAAGTGTATGTAACTCTTTATCAAACTCCCATGTTTTTTGATACAATTGTCTAACTATGAACATCCGGTCCATCGTAGATCTACCAAGTCTAAAACTTTCCTATGTTCTATTATTTGATCTGATTTTTCTTTAATTCTATCTAAAATACAATTCGAAAATATTTTGTACACTACATTTAGCAAGGATATTCCATGGAAGTTGTTCCACACTTGTTTATCGCCTTCCTTACGGACTGAGTATATCACAGCCACTTTCCAATCATCTAGGAGTTTCTCTGATGTCCATATTCTCCTGATCACTTGCCAGATCCGTTGTAAAACATCTTCACCTCTTTTTTTTTAAAGTTCCGCTTGTACGCAATCTTCTCATTATGTTCTCTATATTAAAGTTGGATATCTCGGTTGGCTCCTCACAATTTAGTAGATTGTCAAAAGATTTCCTCCATTTTTCTGCTATTTCTTTTTCTGAGGTTATTATAGTTCCGTCCTTTTCCTTAAGAAACTGTTTTTTTTTTAAAAAATCCCCTCATAAGCCATTTACTCTTGTCCATGTACATGTCTCTGGTCCTATTTATCCTAAAGTCCTGTTCTGCGTCCTTTATAATGTTTTGAATATACTTTCTTTTCTCGGGCCCCCTTTTTTCTCCGTTTTGCATATTTATCTTTTGTTTAATCAATTCCAATTAAATACAAATTAATATGATAGGAATTCATTTTAAATATATATAATGGCAATTTATTGCACGTAGGATCAGTTAAGAATATAATATTACAATTTCGATCAAAATTATTGGTATACAATAATATACCTATTATATTATAAATACTGAAAAAAATTTTTGATAATTAAAATTCCAAATAATTTTTTGAAACGATTATATATGTATAAATAATATCGTTCGATTACTATGAAAATATTTCGATAAATTATTTCAAGAAAACAATATATGTTTTTTAGGAATTGCATGGATATTAAAAATATTATAATCAAATTGAAAAGTTTAGGCAATTATAACGAGTTACTTTTTGATTAGTAATAACTTTTAACTTAATTATGAGTTCTTTTGGTTAATATGTAATTGACGAGTGTAACTTCGAATTAATTTTCTATTTCAAAGTTATCTAATATAAGTTAAGTTCGTCCTAACGGAATATGCAAATTTTTATAATACCTAAAGATACTATTCGTTTAATTCGTTTAGAAAATTTACTTATTCATAACATTATAGTTTACAAGATTATATTCCCGTGAAAAAATATCTCACATTTTTGGGAACTTAATTTAGTATAATATCGTAATGTATTCATGAGAAACGTCAAATGTTAACATTAAATATTAAGTATTTGGTTTATTGTTTTAAACTTTAAGCTTTTGACTTTACATACTTTTTCCATTATTTCGATTTTTATTAATTTCTTTGTAATTTGCACGGTTAATTTGTTAGTTTTGCTAATGATGGTATAATAAACTATTAGATAGCTGGGTACTTCGATGATTTTAATAGAAAATTATTCCAAATATTTTAATTAGGAACGTCCAGTTTTCTACCGTACACATATATTGAAGTATATCGAAGTTCATGTTCTTACATAACTACTATTATAGTAGGTAGTTAAATTTTTGTACGCATAATAAGTAACTATGTATAAATATACTTAATAATTGTATATATTATATGATAAGTCACGACTACAAGTAGACGATCTATCGTGGATCACATCATTCATGCTACTTGTTATCGATTTTCATTTTATTTATTATAGGTACATCATTATTTTCCTGCATATAGATGTGCATAAATCCTTCCTAAACGGTCCTGTTTCCAGCACTAGTGAGTGTAACTAGTGGATAACACGTAATACGTTAGCTTAATTAATTATTCCTTTAACCCATCCCGTCAATTTGCATGCCGACTCGATCTTTGATCTAGTTAGCCCCCAGCCATCAATTAGTCGTTTATTACATGTATATTTATCATGAATGATTTTAAACTCTATATCCATCATTTATTCACGTTTCTTTTGAAGTCCACCGAACACCTACATTATTTTGTATACACATGTCTATAAATATGGATCTATGCGACCGTTTCACATTTTATTATGAATACCTACTAAAATGCACGTAATCGTAAACTATTTCAATATTTTATCTCATCCATATTGACATTTTTGTACATAATATTATCAAAAAGTTACGCATCCTATAAACGATAAGTGATACCAATTATTTGAAATGTATTCCTTTATTCATACTGTTTTTAGATTTTAGTTAATAATATCGTATTTAATAATAATCGTATACCGACGATATTATATGGTCAGCGTACGCGCGGTATATATTGTAATTCTTACGTCTTAACACTGTGTATAAAACAGCGTTTAACAAATTTAGTATATATAGGCAACAGCATACAATTATATACCTACGTAATATAATAGGACACGGTATTATAATTTACACTAAAAACAATATAAATAAAAAGGGATACGAAAATCCGGATTTTAAACCTTTTTAATCTTTTAATACTTACTTATTATAATAATATTGTAGTTGTAAACGATTTTAAATTTTGTACCTAATAAAACGTGTAAAATTTAAATTCAACAAACATGCATATAGAAAATCCCGAAAACCCTAGTACAAAATTGTTTTATTTGGATTTTTGAATAAAAAACGACCGTTATTTTACACACGTATATCGTACGCTGGGCGTTTCATATACGATATGGGTACCTATATATTTATACACATCCGTGACGGGTTTTCGATAATTCCAGTATTGAGTTGAATATTTTGAGTAAGGCCATCTACACATGGAGCTAATCAAAAGAAACGTAACTGGTTTGCGATTCAAATTAGGTACTAATCGGTCACTAACGCATTAGTGACACAGATGCACTCAACATACGAGCCTACTCAAAATTGATCGAAACCAATAGTTTCTTCTGTGTAGTTATTGAAAACTCGTCGTCATTTGCTCGTCATAATATACAATGGACGAAGATATAGTGATTCGAGTGACGATGAATTAATTATATCACACTACTATTATTACTACAGGAAAAAAAAGGAAAAAAGTCATATAAAATGGGAAATTTCTTTACTTCTCCCACAAATTTTTAATTTAATTTTTGTTCGTTCATCTTAGAACGAGAAATTATGAAAAAAAATAATAATAATAAACACTGGGAAATTCACACAGAAAATTGTTAAACTGAAGTGACGGAACGTGAAAGTAACGCGGCAGTCGAGTCACTTGGAACTTATCACTAAGTAACACGTTACTAACTGATTAGTAACCAGTAGCGCCGTCTGCAGCGTTCCGTTTGATTACACGGGTATAGCGACTCGACGCAGAGACTGGTTAGTAATTTCAGTCACAAATCAGTTTCTTTTTAGCAGCTCCGTGTGTAGACGGTCTAAGTAATATAATGTCAAAATGTCTTGCGATTTACGGGAAACCACTCGGATGTACATTATATTATATTTTACGCGGGTGGCTTCTACGAAATTGATCACTAATCACTAGCCGTCATTGGTTGGTCTGTGACATTTTCCGTGAAAAAAAAATCAGACGAGAGACCAATAATTTTTGGAAATTATAAAATGCTTTGTCAGGGGTCACCCGGTGTATTTCCGAGTGTTATTAACGTCTGATCTTGCGTGCTCTACAATCAATATTGTTATATTTATTAAGTAGGTACCCAATTAATTTGTTTACCTACCTAATATCTATATAATATATAAAGGCGACGCCTTGAAAGTTATAAGGTAAGCGATAATTTGGACTACAAGTTATGTTTTAAACATTTTTTTTCATTATGAAATAATGGTATGTTTTAATATTCAATTGAAAATACCGAACAGGTATGTAAAATATATGGGGCAAAAGGTGAGCCAGCGGGTTATTACCCCCCGGGCCCCCCGATTTTCTATCCACGGCCCTGATAATACGACATAATACCAATAGTTGCAAAAAAAAAAAAAAAAAAAATTTCAATAACTTTATCGATAAAATTATTATTAATTGAAACGAAAAAATTAAAAAAGTTGCATGCGTTATACGAGCCTATATATACATTTAATATTTATTTTGTGCGAATTTCAACGTCATTAAAATGTTGATAAATCGACACACAGCGGCTGCATGAATCATTATGCTTACGTTAAGTGATTTATTGCTCTTCCAAAAACTGCGAAAAACCATTATAATGACATGGGTTTATACGCTTATTACACATAATATTTATATTTTTTGTTTGAATATTTAATGTGTTCAATTACTATAACTCAATAATAAATGAAAATTCGTGTAAGTTTTTTATTACATTTATAGAATTCTGAAAAAAATAGTGCTTTTTTTTGCTTGTTTAGATCATAAATGCATTTTAATAGGGATTTTTTTAGGGCTGGAATTTAAGTGCCCTAAAAAGTCATAAAAATCGAAAAAAAATTCCCTAAAAATGGCAAATAAAACTTATTTTAATTTTTATAAAAATGTAAAAAAAGAATTTTAATTATTAATATGAAAAGGCAAGTATAAGATAAAAGGTAAGTAGGTTTTCTGATTTCTTATGAGGATATCAGTGTAAAAAATTGTCAATGAAAAACTTATATCAGACTTTATTTTTTTTAACAACATTCAAATATCTTAGAAATATGAAATAAAAAATTAATTATCTAGTGCCCTAGGTAGCCTTTTTTTCAATATCAGAAAAGTTAGTTTTTTAATAACTCATAAAACATGTTTAAATGCATAAACTTATACGTATTATAAAATGACTATGTATAGGGCACTAATTAATCTTGTTCTTTATCATTTATTTTTTGTTTAATTTTTCTACAATATTTTTAAGTTGTTATATAAATGAGAAATGAAAAGCAATATTTTCAATAACATTTTATAAATTCATAAAAAACAACCAACGATAAAAAATAATATAGTAATGGGACCAAACATTATTCATTTTTTACCATGCATATAAACATATTTCAATATTGTTATATGTTCATTTGTCTCAAAGTGTTCTAAAAATTGCCTATACTCTAAACCCATTAAAAATGGTTGCGCTGATATTCTCTTAATCTGAAATGTAAAAATTTGAGAATTCTCAGAAAAAATATATTGAAATATATTGCAATTCGTTAATAATTGATAATATTATTGATAAGATTATAACGAATACTCAAAGAGAATGATCCAAAACTTGTAAAAATAACACGTTAAAAAGTTAAAGTTGTTATACCCGAAACACATTTTCCACTTACGAACGGCTACGTTTTAAAACCATAGACATATAAATATATGGACCGATAACAGAGAGAGAGGTCCGAGGATTATTATTGTTAGTAAGAGAAGAAGCATAGTTTACGAATCCCATGGAAAAAGCAAATCTCATGGAGTATAAAAACAAAATATTATATACAAATACCAATTATAAAACATACACGGTATAAAAAAGTCTTTGATAATATTGATAATATTAGTATTATATTCCATGACGTTAATTTGTTTTTTTTTTTTCAGGGGATTCGTAAACTATATGCTCCATTATATATTTATTATAATCTCTTTCCATAGACATAATATATATATATATATATATATTTCTATGTCCCTTTCTAAGAATGATGGTTCCACGACAGCATAGACGGGGTATGTGAAGGACTAGGTCCATAATATATTTATATGTCTATGTTTAAAACACTATAGACGAGAAATGCATACAATTCATCGAAATCCCGGCCATCGTCTCGACTCCGACTTTGAAACACGAAATCACGACGACATTATAATATTATAGTAGGTAATGCATAGTTTATCGGACGAGACGTCACCACCGCGTGTTTACGTACCCGTACGTTATTTATTATCATAACGCGATAATTACGTCATAATCACTCGGAAAAAAAAAAACACATAAGTAACATAACATATACCTGTAAATATTTTGAATTTTTATACGAAAATAAAAACAAAAATTATATATAATATTATAAACAAAACTGTTTGGAACGATTATTATAATGCGGACTGTGCGGTACAATATACGGTGACGGCGGTGTAAAAGACTTCGGGGGGGGGGGGAGGGGGAGGTTAGCGTGACGGCGGTCAGCGTCACGCGATTTTTCCGGTTTTCCCTTGCGCGGGAGGAGGTACCGCAATCGTCATTATCCCCGGACGGTAATTCCGTATTATTATTATTATACATGCGTTTGGCCGGAAAAAACTCCGGTCGGTTTCCTTCATCCTTTCCGCCGTCATGATATTATGTACGCTATATTTTGTCAGCCGCTCTCATAATATATATTTTATACGATACTCTGCCCGCGCTTAATAACAACACTTTCTTCGTCCCGCGTACAGGAATTTCGGTGTTGTTTCGCCGGGAAAACCGCGCCCGCCCTTTCCCGCACCTGCGCCACACCAAAGGGATATTATACCATCGAAGCCGACGACGACCCACCCGTTAACCCGGTGCCATTATAACGGGCGCAAAGGCCGCGGGAATTCTTAACCTTTCACTACTATAACGTTGTACAAAAGTCAAACGATCATTTTTTTTTTTTTTTTTCTTTTTTTGTACTAAGATGTTTTCTTAGGTTAGCACCTAACATCCCCCCATCCCCCCCCCTTATACCCATAACTGAAGAATTGAAAATGTCAACGTATAGTGCGACCAGTATTATACGAGATAACAAACTACTAGATATTTGTCAAGATATTTATCGTAACGGTAGGCACGTTTTCGCGATTAACCGCGGCTTATGTTATTTTGTCTTGTCTATATAACCAAACACAATAACCATTCCGTTCGATCGGTTTTAATTCGATTATAACCAAAACTAATTGTTTATAAAATTCAATAACCTGCAAATTATATTTGGTCAATCGCGAAAACACGTCTAGCGTTACTTAAACTGTCGATATGGGAATAAATGAAGAATACTGATTTTCGTAGTGATAAACAGTTTTTCTAGCTTCTTCCAGAAGGTTTTCAACAATTTATTTTATGGTAATACCAATCACAACTCACAAACGATTTTTATTTCTGTTAAACTGGTCACACTGAGCGTTATCATTGTACTCGGAATCGTACCAAGGGGTACTAGACACTACGGTTTTGGATATAGTGTTTGTCCGACGAGCCATGTTAAAAGTCTTATCATATAGCCGTTGAAAGTGGTCGTAAAAAAAGGTGTTAAACTAATTGTTAGCATTCTCTGTCTGTGAAAATAATGTAAAATTATATAGTTGTAATGAAAATCATAGTTCATAAATAATCCAATACCGTCTATAAACGCTAAAGAATTGTTTTATACATTTATCACAAGACCAACTTTGAATACCACCTTTTTATATCCTGTTAGGCAACCATTTTATCTTAAACCGTGGTAGACACTAAACCGATATTACAAAATTAGTCATCATATTTTTGGATGCGATGTTATTATTGTTCGTACCATAATATACACTATGAGTACTGTTCTATGCTACTAATCATTAATAGCTTAGAATATCATGGTATAAAACTATTATTCTGTAGTATAAACAATATACACAATGATAAAATGGCATCCGAAAACATGGCGACTGATAGGTACCAACTATGTAAATTCTTATCAGTGATCATATTAATATACAGATTTGTATATGATATGGCCACTCTTTATTTTCATTCTTTACTCTATGGTATAAATCTACTTATAAATTATATGAGAATCTGTAATAAAAATCATTATTATGACCATTATATTATTATATAGTGTATATTATTATAATTTATAATATGTGCTTTTATACTTTTCCAGATAATGGATTGCGTTTTGTCGTTCGAAGGAAATGAATTAATTTGTTCTTTTATGTCAGTTGAGGATAATAATAACGCAAGTGCATTATTTATACTTCTCTGTGTTAATCTTAATGATACGCGCTTACATTCGGATTTTTGGAAAGTATATACATTTATTAGAGGGGGAGGGGATTTAATAATAATTCATCATTATATACTAAATAAAACAAAATAAAAACAAATACCTACACTTTTCACACTTTTAAACATACAAATATTATAAACATATTTTTCGTTTTAAATGCTTTTGTGATAATAATGTCTTCGTAAATTAAAAAAAAAATATATTATTGCTTCAATACTTAAATAATAACGAGAACAACTTTCAATAAAAAAACGTTGAATGTTAGGTTCGAATCTAATGACATTTTTAGGGCGTCGCCTTAACCATTAATGAATTAAAAAATCAATTTTAATTTTTGACCGTGTAATATAGTATAAAGATTTGTGTAATGAAAATTTTTTACGACCTTTATTGTGTTCGTATATTATAATAAGTACCTACATTGATATTTTGCAGGACAATGGAACGATTTCGAAGGAAATTAATGTACGTTTTTAATGTCAGTTGAGGATAATATATATAATAGCGTATATATGTGTATTTTATGCGTCTTTGTATTTATCTTTAGTATGAAGTTACTTTTGGATCGTCGAAAAGTATAAATAATATAATGTTTTATATGTAAGTAAACATTTAAAATACACAACGAATTTTATGAAATTTATATTACAATGGCGTAAATAAATAGTTGGTATATTCCTGATTATTAGAATATAAAAAAAAAAAAAAATGGTTGTACAACCATACATAGATGAATATGAAACAAATATCACTTACTTATAGATACTTTTACAAATTTTTTAACAAAAATATTATATATATATATTTTTTTAAATATTTTAGAAACAATTTTTAAGAATATACGCTTCTTGTAAATATTATGTTGACAAGACGTCATACATTGTATAGACAATTTGTTTTACTGTAAAAGAACTTTCGAGTGTTTCAAAAATAATATAACTGCTTCAGGAATAATACTTTTACGACTCTATGTAGTTGACAGCATTGACACTAAAAATTGAAGTTATTACCAAACAGTTCAAAATATAAAAATATAATATATAGTGAATAAGTAATATCAAACTAAAATCAATACCGATATAGATAAGTACCTACCTAATATATTATAGTGACCATATAAGATCATATTTTCACCCTTAGTTTTAAAGTTTAAACTGGTTATAACATATTAAAATCATCCGCGTGTAGAAATAAAATTGTTATTAAAACAATATGTACTACTTTTAATATACTAAACGACATGGACGATGAAGACTATAATTTTCAAATTTGTGGTTAATTTATATTCAAACTATAATAATATACTCGTTTTTTTTTTTTTTTTAAATTTCAAGTCATTTTCTTGCAATTTAATAAAAAAAATATACTAAACTTTAACCTTTGCTGGTTTCTTTGAACGCGGATAATTTGATAAAGGCCCTTTGATACACTTCATTAGGTTTTTGTATTTTCAGAACTTCATGGGACCACAAAGTTTCGTGTAAATTTAGTTATTTATTATACAAAATATAAAACTAGTTAACATTGAACATAATTTCCTTTCTTCACAACACCGTAACGTACACTTCAGATACAAATTACAATGAATGTGAAATTCTTATTTTCCTTCGTATACGTTTTTATTAAACTATCGAATACATTACAAGAACCTTTTGTATTTCCGCTTTTTTGTTTTAAAAGAATATTACGATTGCCGATTAGTTAAAATTATAATGCGAAACAACACGCACTCACAAAAAAAAAAAAAAAAAAGTGTTATCCCAAAAACAATGTGAAAAATATACATTTTTATACCTATTTTGTAGTTTTGTACCAAACACAGAAAATATAAGTACTAAAATATATTGATTTATTCTAAATATAAATTATAGAATATTTAAATTTCATAATATACTCCACGGATTATTATTTTAAAAATATATTTATTAATAAGGTATTATTTCTTAAATATTAAATTATTAAATTTTATTTTTGTGACTATTTCAAATATAAGAACGCTCGTATAGCTCGTATGTATAGATTTGAGAATTGGCGTCGGAACCGTTTCGGTAGTGCGGAGGATAATTTTCGAGAAAACGGGAAGGGCGGACTACAGCGGCAGGACGCAGGAGACGATTCTCGGTCGTTATCAGCGTTATTCCGAGCCATTAACACAACGCGCGGTCCGCAACAACTGCTAGCCACCGCCTCCGCCGTCAGACCGGACGGGATATCGCAGGTTGTCCGATGAGCACGTGTATTATTATTATTATTATTATTATTATTATTATATTATCATACCTTATATATATATATATATATATACACAGTGAACACCAGTGGCGATTCGACTTCGGTATCTATACAGGGTGTTCCGTTAAGCGTGTAACACATATCATTTTATTAATAAAATCATCGTAGTAATACATAGGAATGGACGAGAGATTAACCAAGTGGTCTGCGATCGAATGACAAGGAAATCGAGTCGATCCTCTCTATTCTACGTTATGGTAAGTATGGTAACACACGGTGCGGTCGAATGTAACCGCCCGCAATGGTTACGACGATTCCCTCCAAGCGTACTACACTGTATTCTGATCACATACCATTACTATTATCACGGAATATAGATAAGGGAATCTAGCAGACATATTGGATAACTTCTAAATTCTCTAAATTCAACAGTGTATGAAATTCCCATTATTCTACGGTATTTGGTCATACTGATAATGAAACATGGTTTTGTGATATCAACATAGACTTATAAAATGTCTATGGATATCAGCATTTCTAATGTAAACATAGCTAAAAATTATTATCATTATTTGAAAACTCACTATATTTATGAGACAGTGTGACAAACATTTTTAAAAACAAGGAAATAGGTATTACGTTTCTAGTACTCCCGATGAATTTACCTATAGTATGGCCGACTTTTTTTCGGGCGGCCGTAAGAACCCATGTAATTTTTATCCAGATTCCCATCTGTATATTCCGTGCTATTATCATACTGTTTATCATATTCTGTTATCTACGAGTTTGATAGAATAATATTGGACAAATGTCCCTCAACGAGTTTTGCCGTCTGACACATTTTTAAACCATTTAACGATATAATAATATAAAAATAAATAATACAATATAATCAAGAAATAATCAATCGGGTAAATTGAAGTATGTGTTCAAAAATATCTGCGAGTGTTGTATGGAGCGACGATTTCATTACAACGTTATATCTTGTGCATTTTACACGGGACACCCTGTACAGAGGACTCTGTGAAGGTTGTTACAGGAAGCGAACTACAGATAACGCGTCCCTTTCGGATTGTACTTTTTTTTTTCGAATATTCTTCCTTTTGCATCGCGATAAATTTGCAGGACAACAACACCATCACCCTCGTCGTCCTGTCTCTCTCTCCCTCCCCCCCCCCCACCCACCCGTCCAAATCCCGCAGGGTCCACCGGGATACGCATAAATTACTATTACACGTTCGCGGGCGCACTCGACGATGGCAATCGGACCGGTCGTTTTGAAATTTTTCTCTCTCTCCTGCGCCTCCCCGTATCGGACGCGATCTTTTCCCCGCCAAACGTATACCTCCCCGAGTGGTCGACTGGAAAGGATAATGATAACGACCCCCCGGAGGACCAGGGGTGGTTATTGGGTCGAGTTAATGGTCGAATTATATGGTATCGGGTACCTACCTATATATATGTTCAGGTGAAAAACGGTAGTACGGATAATAATATACGGTCGAGAGTTCTTTCGCATTATATACTTCGAACACGAGCGTATGCGTCGCGCGATGGCTGGTTTTGGCTCAAGGGCGGGTGCATATAGGTATATAGCCGAAAATCAGATTTGTACTGTACCTACTGTATAATGACCGGAAGGTGTTGAAAATCTACAAAAAAAAAAAAAAAACCGGTCGAGAGGACCGTATAATATCGCCACCGTATATTATTAAAGTTTAGTAAAATTTAGTGGCTGAAAAAGTTGGCCAAACCTCAATGGATTTGAATTTTATCAAGTGGATCTAATAATATATATTATATATCGAAAAAAAAAAATGAGATTTCCGCTGGCATGTATATTGTATACCCAATTCCCATGCATATACGCACGTTTAAACGTAAATCTACATATTGTTGGTGTAATCGAAAACAGATCGTATATCAATTGAGAGCCCGTTAAACAACAAATAAAACATTATTATTTATATTCAAAAGGCAATATTTATTACACGAAGACGTGTATACGAATCGTAAAAGTAGCACTATAATAATATATTACGGTGTATTTAAATTTCAATGATATTTATTACGTTTATTTTACGATGAAATTTATTAAATTTTCACAAACGTTTTAATCAAACTAATAGTTTATGACGTATACCTCTATACATTATGCATGTGCGTAAAACATATTGGTAATGATGTTCCCACGTATCACTTTCATGTGATATTCAATATTTGTTTAAAAAAAAAAAAGAAAAAAACTACGCATTTTTTGCCTTTTAAATTGACAAGATAACACATGTTATTTAAATGTCCACGTTGTGAATGGAAATATACACGTAACATGTGCTTAATGGAATGTGTTGTTAAAAAGTTCATAGAATAAATAGGTACGCTATTGCAGTGTCATATTTCGTAACAATCGGAGAAAATGTGATGAAAAATATTGTATCAACTCAATAATATACACAGTCAACAATAAATGTCGAATGAGTAGAATGAGAGGTTTTGTGTGGATAATATATGTATATTCAGTATATTATTGTGTATATATATATATATATATATATATAGTGATAAATGATCAAAGTGAAATATAGATGTACTTAGATGATTGTTTTACGTATGATAATAGCGCGTACATATATGGAATTACATGTACAAATATTCGTATCAGGAACAAAAGTATAATGTGTAATAATGTGACATATGAAACAGTAAAATAAAATCACCGACATAATACTATACGAGAATGGTGTCGCATCATAAAATAATATACTCTATTAAACACTGAAAATAAACAACAATTTTTTAATGAAACCATTATTATTATTACTATTATTATTATTATTATTAACGTGTACTATCGAAATGAAGACTTATTTAGGTAGGTAAATAATAAGAATATATTTCTTATACGCCTACTGTGTAATGTATTATCCAAGTGAATAATTTGGATTTTCACGCCCGATTCGGATAATCCAAATGCTATCAATTGATTTTGACTTGTTGCTTATCAATAATATCTTCTAAAACGAAAATCGACCAAGTCCTGTCTACCGTTGTTTTAAATTTAAAAATCCATTCGTTTTTATTTTTTTAACAATTTAATTCATATTCATTCTAGTATAATATATAATATATATGGGTTTGAATATATTTTATTTACAAATATATTTTATATAAGAAGTGAAAAATTTTAAAAATGTGTATACAAAAACTACTATATTTAAAAATTGTACTCCTGTTTTATTATAACTAATGTGATGAGATGAAATTATTTGAGAAATAGATTTAATAAAATTTGCTTTGGACTTGGACTATTATTTTTCTTTTTAGGTGCGAGGAGTATCAATAGGAGAGTGGTTATAGTTGACTGATAGGAAAAATAAATAATACTTATAATTATAAAATAAAATAATACAACTATAGAACATATAGTGTGTCCGGCTTCAGTATTTTCTGAGTCAATTTGGTAAACTCAATATTATGTGGTCGACAAATTTTTATAGCTTTATGAGGATGGAAATATACTTCTTTTACATCTCCTTCCCCCTCGATAGTTTTGCCCTTGACTTTAAAATGACGTACAAATTCTATGCTGGCATGTGAAAATGACGTTAATTCTACCCGTAAGTATTAAAAATTAAAAATTTCCGTAATAACGTGTATTTTTCGGTAACTTTTATCTACCTTAACAGCCACATCGAAAACCAAGTACCTAGATTACTTGACCGAGATACTTAGTGTCACCAAAAACTGCTAGTTGCCAGCGTTTTGATTGAATGAGCCCAGAGGATATACACACGAAATTCCTCGTCTCCCTCGTGAATACACTCCTGTCCCTGCAGTCTATTATCCTTTTTAGTCATAGGCATGACATGAACATTTCCTTTCTCTCAAAAAAAAAAAAAAAAACTCCTCTGCTAAAAACAGCAAGGTTGATGACAGCCATTCTCTTCTATCCTTAATTAACAGCCACATCCTTTATACCAGTCCCTTTTCGAATACCGCTTTTTTCTTCAAACCAGGACGGAAATTCTCCTATGATTCTCACTCAATACGACATCATTCCAAGGAGGATCGTCTTTTTTATACACTATAGTTATTACACTATCATTGTTTTCGATTTAATGATACAACTGTTATTATCGAATCCGTTTCATATAGTGTGTATTTGCAGATTGATTATTGTATTTTTCTTTTCTTTTACGAGTGTTACACTGCAATAGTACAGAACAAACTGCAATGTGGGTGCATTTTAAAAAAGTCAAAATACGAACACGAAATAACGATAGTCTGCCGGTGTACTCGAGCAGCGGTTTTAATCGGTTTTCTAAGTAGGCGCCTAAGAGCATAAATAACTCGTGTCGCGTGACCATTGTAGATATATACATCATTGCCTGTACACTTAAACAACACAATATAAAGGATACGTTAAATACCGATTATGAACTGTTGAGGTTCAAATTCAAACTGACAGTTTTATTTAATTTGTCGGAATATATACGCTAAATGGTTGGCTGACGACTGGTGATATATTCTTTATACGACACCCCGAATTGTAGCGTGTCGGGTGCCGTTTGCACGCGACCGAAACCTCGCTCACTTCGGTCAGGTGAGAATTTTTTATGCAAGAAAAACTATAATACGACGTATCTGGACGAGTGTCGAAACGCGATAAGAGAAAACTTTCACGGGCGAAATGAGTAGGTACCTAGTTGACTCCGCGGTGTTCCATAAGTGCTAACGAATCGAACGTAAGACTATACAAAATATTTCAAACGCGAGAACCGAACAACTGCAATTACCGGTAGGTACGGGAAAACGTGCAAAATATATCGATACACTGTGAACGCAGTTTATTCGAAATTTTTATATAAGTATCAAGTCCAAAAACAAAATAAATTTTAGATTTGCGTATAAAACGTGTACCGAAAACATAAACTTGTCGAATTAAATCGATTTTTGTTTACGTAAAAATACTCAAGTCATTCTCTATCCACGCTAATTATCAATTATTTAAATTACTGTAAATATGCGCATGCATCAGCCAGAATTTTTGAATGATTTACATCAAAAGAATGAACTGAAGGTGTATTGCAATACCTAAAAAATACTATGAAATTAATATAATATTTTTGTGGTCTTATAATTTATGGTTTTTTAATACATAATAATCAAATAGGTAAAAATATGAGTTAATAATAAAACAAATGTATATCGCTTAAAAAAAAATATGTCTCCGAATAGTATAATATCATATATATATTTCGTGTAAAATAATATAGTTTGTTAATATTCTCGTAAATGGGTACACTTTAAGAAAACTGTCTGATTTTCTAACTACGATATGTTTATGTTTAAGTATAAGTTATATGTAACTGTTCTTTTATTTTAAAGAAACTTTTTGTTTAAAATTTTAGTTTATGTAAAATATCAAGTATAGAAACGAGGGAAATTTCACAGTCAACAGTTCGATAAAAGAAGATAAGGATTGACATTGTTTAGAAATAAGCAGATTAAACACATGAGAGTCTTTATATTGTGCAGCCATTTTATATTTGAACAGATTATAACCGCTCTCACATTTTCCATAACAAAATAAACAGGTATGCTGGCAACTTTGTGATACGCAAGTACCGCCATATTGCTTTTCTCCAAATGTTATCTAATTTTATCCAAATGTTCGGTAGACCGGTGCATGATTTAAGATAGTACGTGTGATATTGTGATAATTACATTTTTTTCGTTATGCGTTGAGCATTATTGTGGCAATTTTCTTCAATAATCTTTTATTTATGTAATTAAGAGTAAGTATAAAGTTTAATTCTTAAACCAGCACATTAATTATTATTTTTAATTACCTAACTATAACATAATTATACAGTGAAATTAATATTATAATTTTTATTATGATTCAAAATTCACGGTTTGTATGTTTGAATCTTTTTCAATTTGTTCGAGCCATTTCTCACGCAACTTTACATCTTTAGGAAATTTACGTAAATGTATTTTGTAATTATTTACAACACCTTTACGTCTATTTCCACTTAAACAACCACTAAACACACAGAGTGGCATATTTATTCGTATTAAAGATTAATTAACAAATTATAAAATACGCTTAAAAGTGAATTAAATATTTTTGTTATGCTTTCAAAAAACAAAAAAGGTGGCAATAAGATAAAAACAAGATAGCAAAAATCATGATAATCGTAGATACTGAGATGATGATAAGCGGAGAAAAGCGTCCACCATGATTGCGCGGGTTAAAACAAAAACATGTAAGTTGCTGTCTTACCTGTTTATTTTGTCATGATATTTTCTATGTTAATAGACCAAAGTTTAAAATATCTTTATAAACAAATACATTAGAATTATATTATGTAGTAGGTTTATACCTATAAATGAAGAAACTTGAATTTGTTGACAAGATGTTTTTGGATTATTTGTGTTCGTTCTCCCTGTACAAAAACATTATACACCTATCTGAAGTATATAATTATAAACCCGAAATGTTTTTTTTTTTTTATTACCTATACATTTTCGAGTAAAAGTTTTGGTTTTATGTATATTATAGTTAAGTTTTATAGTTCCTACCCTTTTGTTTTAATGATAATTGACGTTGTACACTTTTGAAAGGGGAAAAGGATACACATACACTTATGTGGCGTGCTTAATATTCGCGGGGTTGATTTAATTACGGGACAAATACTTTTTTGTATTACTTACACATTCTATAGATATAATTTATTTTATACAATCTACAACATTAACTACCCGCTATAATATATTCAAAAGTTTCATTATTGTATCTATACGATTATTGAAATTATTATAAAGTTATTATTAAAAAGTATAATAAGTAATAACAGGCTTTATCAAAGTCTTTCAACAAAGTGAACTTTTATAATTGATACGTGTGTTAATTAAAAAATTAATCAATTTGTTGTTTTCATTTAGAATAAAATTGGAAAATGGTTTGATTGATAAGTTTGATGAATATTGTTGAATTTTGAAACGTATAAAATCGTAAAAGTGTCATATATATATATATATATAAATATATAACATGTTCTTCTGAAATATTGAGATTTAAATATGGATTTTAATTAAGTCAAAGATAGGTAAAATTACTAGAAATTTTATTGACAAAACTAGATTCCAAATCAACTAAATAAAAATTCACAAATCAAAATAGAAGTTAAAAGTCTCCTAAATCGATTTGAATTCTATTTAAGTTGACTTTATCTTTTATCTATAATTCTATGGATAATACTATAGATCTAAATATTTATAATGTATATAGGCATTTTCGTTTATATGGTATATAGATTTTAGATATTACACAAAATATCCATTTGTAGATTCTGAGAAGATTGCGGACACTAGTGACTTTACAATGATTTTTATATAGGTTTATATATCTATTAATTTTTTTAGAAACTTTTCAACCAGGAGTTGAGTAGGAGTTTTTGAGTAAAGACATTTTTGATAAAATGTTCGTTTTCATATAGGTACTTTAAAGGGGTCATTTTTCAATTTATCCTAACGCTTATCTTAATTATTTAAATACTATAAAGTAAATTATTTATACCTGTACATCATTAGTTTGAAAAATAATTTAAGTCTTTCGACTGAAACTCAAATACAAACAAATAAACCACCTGCGTCGAACGGAGATCTCAATAATTGTCCGTGTTTAATCGATACTTTATAATGACTCATGTTTAAGTAGATTCAAAGTATTATCGACACGATTTGCTCAGAATAGGAAATTCTATTTTGAAAATACCAAATATTTGTATTTTAATATAATATTTTGTAATATTTTTATATATAATAGACTATATTGTATAAAATTCTTTTGTACAATATTATTATCAACAATATTGGCATGACCCGTTTGCGTAAAAATATAAATGGTTACTTACTTCCGTCACCTGTTTGCGTCAAGCATGAAAAATTCAAAATACCCGTTTGCGCAAAAAAAATTTGGTCACTTATTTCCATCGCCCATTTGCGTCAAATATACCTGAATGATTCTTCTCTACATATAATATATACGAACTACATTAAATATATTTTAGTTCATCAGTTAAATTACGAGTCATTATCAACAGTAAATTCTGCAGACTTCAATTTAAAATGAACTTGAAAAAGGGTAAATTTTATAGTTATTATGAACTGTAATTCGTTTAAATTAATTTACGGAAAACTAAAAGTTTTAAACGAATGCATTTGTATCAAGTATTTAAGTACCTACGTACATATTCGTTATACCAGGGGTGGCAAGCGAGAAGAAGACCCGCGAGCCGCAAATTATTATATTACAATTTAAATAAATATACCTACTTATATATTATAAATTTAAAAACACTGTTTTTTTTTTTTCATTAACTATAAAACGCAACATTTAAATTTCATAATTATTAGGTACATTTTCAAATACATACTTTTGTAATAATATTTAAAATTTTAATTTTAGTAAAAATGTTTTGCACCTTACACGGTAAAACGTGAGCCGCAGTTTGACCACCCCTGGTATAAAATATATATGTATCAATATTATATTGATAACTGATTTTGAGACATCCCAGTATATAATCGTGTAAAAATGTACACTGTATATAGAGTATATAGACTAGCTATTATTGGACAACAATACAACACATCACCGATTCCATGTAATGGTAAATCGAAACATTACAAGTTACAAGTTTTAAAGATAATTTTATGTTGATAATAGAATTCAAAACTGAGGAAGTAAAATATATTCAATATAGTTCGTCGGTAGATCGTATATATTTAGATTTTCGGAACAAAATGTTCGAGTTTGTTGGGCATAAACGGATGACGGAAATAAGCGAAATTTTTTTTTTTTTTGCGTGAACGGGTAATTTTCAGGATGATATGGTAACAAACGATTAATATTTTAATTGTTTATAATTGACAGAAATATATTTGTCATATTATCCAACAGTATTTAGTATAAAATTTTATATATACCAAGTAGACACACACACATTACTATAGTTTTGATAAATACCCGACACATGGTAAAATTTCATTTTGTATTTTCGATTTTATCAGTATTTCAGCATGATTTTTACATACGCTGATCTATTACCTATATAATCTATGGTTATTTTTGATTATTGATTTTATTTTCATTTTTTTTAAGTGCATAAATAGCGTGATTCCTAAATTAAAAATATTTTACTTGAAATATTATTTATTAGTCCAATATTTATAATTATATTTGCTCTCTATAATAAATATTGTCATTATTTTATCAAAAAACCAGTCCATTGTCTACTATGAAATTGGAAATTTATAAAACTCGATTTTACTGATTTGTAGGTATATTGTTTTAATTCAAATTAATGAATTATGGTAGTATATAAATTGAAATATTTATATTGTAATATTTAAAAGTTTTCAATTGAAGTGTGAATATTATATACACACACATATATATATTATATACATATACTCTTATGAAAATAAATTTAAAAAATGATTATTTAATATATTAGCGAGAAGTTTAAAATTTCAAAATCAGTGTTTTCATAAAACGAACATCGAATGATTAATACTGTATTATTGGAGGTTTTTTTTTTAAGAAATCAATAATAATAAAGTTTCTTTTTTATAATATATAATATATATATTATTATAAATAATAGTTTGATAAGTCATTGTGTATTTATATTTATAATGAAAAATCATAAATTTCTTGATTGATATTGCCCGCTGCATCGCCTTGTGCGTGCATTTCATTTTAATTAAAACACACAAATACGATTCATTTAACTTCAACGTATATAAAATAAGTATGATATTACACTTTAAAAGCGCCTGGGCCTATAATAATGTTTCCATTGACGAGTAAAACAATGAGAGGGGAACATGAATCAAAGGGTTCGGGTAAATTAAAAAATATTCTAAGGATTCAGGAATTCGTATAGAAAAAAAATCTCCATATAATTTTTGTGACCAAAAATGTATTCAGTTCACTACTTTTTTTATTAACAGGTATTCAAAGTAACGTATGGTATTTTATATTAAACTTAACGAATGCGAAAACCAAAAGGTACGATACATACATAAACATATACATTTTACCTTAATGATTGTTTGTGTATTATTGTTATAGAGATTTCAAATATACATTTTAAAAATATTTAAACATTTTTCTTTGAAATTTCGATAATAAATGTTTATTATAATGAAATATCTTAAGAAGGTAAATTTCGTTAAATCTCATAACGCACATTTTTATATTCGTAAATTCTAAGGTCCATTTTCCCCACTTGGAATTTTAGTTTAACATTTTTGTTTAGTCAATCGTTTATATATTACGTATTATATTTTATATTTAGTACCACGAGACCCCATCATTTGTATCTATTTTTAAATCATCCAATTTTCGTACATAGGGGAACAGCCGCCTAGAGAACGGTTTTATTTGATTGTACGTTGAATGTTTAATCCGAAAATGCGTGTTTTTTTTATTTCAAATTAATTTCTTCAAATTTTAAAAATAATATAAAATATATATTTTATGACATTAATGCAACATTTCCGATAATATTACAATGACGTGATGTTTAAAGTTCCTATAAAGTCACATATAAACCATAACTGCTGCAAATCCGTACAATACATAATAATGTCTTGGAATCCAATTATCCGAATAATATCTGCCGGAAATATTTATGTTCTTGAATTTTTCGTTCACGTACCTTTATATATATATATATATATATATTACATTATTATCACGATAAATCGAAATGTTTGCAAATATCGAAACGAATTTCATTAAAACGATCGCTATATTCGTTCGCCTCGGATGATAAATATACGATCGGCTAAAAATGTACTACTACCTATATAACGTCGTTTTTTTCCCCCTTCCTTTTTCACTCATCAATCGCGTTCTCGTCCCGTCCCGTCCCGTTCGCGCAATAAACTCCGAAAGTGGTAAAATCGTGACGTGACTTAAGAGCTCCACTGAATTTCCCTGACATTTTCGTGTTTGCGGAGAACCCGCCGGTTCGCCAAACCCGTCTCGATTACAAAAATCTCGCACGTCTCGGTGCGTTTTTTTTTTCTCCGAGATCGGCTTGTTGTTTACACCATCGCCCCCCCCCCACCCCCGGACATAATATATATAATGAAAAAAAAAAAAATGAAAATTCTTCTGGAGACGAAATTACATGAAAAAAAAAAGAAAAAAAAAAATGCATCGAACGACGTATATTTATTTATACGTATATTATAATATAGTTCCCGATAATATAATGATTATTCAGAAGGGCGTATTTAATCAACGGCGCGATATTAGCATTCGGCGGCGGTGGAGGCGCGATTTTAATTATTATTATCATCATCGTCGTCCCTCGCGCCGTCTCGTCGCGTCCCTTGGCCGTTCGTTTTGTTCGGGCATTTTTATTTTTTATTTTTTTTTTCTCGTTATTATTACTTTTCGGGTTTTTCTTCTTGGGTTTTACTTCGCCCCACCCCCCCCCCCCTGCGTTAAGTCGCCGTTTGGTAGAATAACCCGCCCGATACGCCGACGTCCCCCCCCCCCCAACAAGAAAACGGTACTTCAAAGGAAAATATATTCATTAACTCCGTCCGTCAAAGGATACTATGTAGCACAAGCACAAGCAGCAGCAGCAACAGCAGCAGCAGCAGCAGCAAAAACATCGGCAGCCGGTCTGTCAAGTCTAACCTTTATGGACGTGCAGCAGGCGTACACGGCGAACCCAATACCCAACTGCGGGAGTCCATTTTCAATAATGATTCGCCACGTGCCTGCTCTCCCTCAAAACACCCGATTCATCGCCACCACCATCCACGTCCCTTTAACCAAAATACGTATACGCACTGTCCCTTTAACTAAAATACACACACACACACACACACACACATATATATATATATAATACGACACACACGCGTGGCCAAAAACAAAGATAAAGACCCGTTCTCGGTGCCCGAAGAGCTGATGGAAAGCGACCCGAATTTGAGAAATCCGAAACCTATCGTATTGTTCGCCGGCGGTTATTCATGTCCGTAACCGCACATACCACGTTCTGGCATATACCGTATCGATGTCGACCTAGCCCGGCACCGTATGTGGTACAGCGATGACACTCGATGATCAAACACACTGCTCCGTGCAGTGTTTCCGGGACGAAAATTCGAGTCCACGAAATTCGGCGATAACCGTGAAAAATACTCGCGTGTAGAATAACGAGATATCGCCAAAATACCTGGAGTTTCCCCCTGATATTTGGACATTTCACCGAGCAATGAAGCACTATTTCCATGAAGTTTAGACGACAGGCAATGTACACAATTTATGATCATTTACGTCGGATAAAAATCGAAAAAACGTAAATGTTTCGGTACAAGTTTTCCGACATCAATCAAACGAAACAAGTACAACATATATTATTATGACATGTTCTGTACCCACACGATGATAGTTTTCGTTATAATTATGCAAAGCATTTTTAGCTTTCTTATTACACATGGTCGGTAACCGGCTTTTTCGTTTCACTCGTCAATAGACTATATAGATTCTGGCGTCATATAAACTATACAACCACCAGTTTTCAACGAATATTTTACTATTAATATATATACATACATTTATCGTGAGTATTTG
Organism: Pemphigus obesinymphae; assembly: GCA_025469235.1. NCBI lineage: Eukaryota > Metazoa > Arthropoda > Insecta > Hemiptera > Aphididae > Pemphigus > Pemphigus obesinymphae. The sequence continues at coordinate 7,438 of JAIPRL010002892.1, read as the reverse complement.
TGACTATTTATAATATTATGATATTATATATCCGAAGTTACAATATCGTAAAGTTTTATTTTGCGTATACGCAATTTGAACAACTAAGCTTCAGCGCGTACCAAAAGCTAACCGTTTGACATGTGATTTTAACTACGTACAATACAATATTAATTTACGTATATTTTCAACAGTAATATTTAAATTATATTTATCTGATTATTAAAACTTATTCCGCCTACAACACGTATATATATATATATATATATAGGACACATAAAATATTGGCGTTAAAGATCGTTGATACTAAATTAATTTATTTTCAATCGGTAAAAATGTATTTTATTTTAAACATTTCATCTTAGGAATAACTGTCGTTTAATGTAAAAAGAATTAGAATAAATATACTTCATACAAACACAAATTAACTCGACAAATCGCATTAGTTTATTGTTTAATGTGACAAGAGTTAATATGTAGTCTTGATTTTGGCATTGGAAAGAGAATAATAGTTGCATATTCTAGCAGAATGACAGATTTAATTTTCTCAACGTACAGCGATAATAAATTATTCATAAACATACAATAACAAGCTTAAATAGATTTGATCGAAATAAATGCATTTCTATTGAACACGGGGTGGCTTTTAAATTGGATTCTATCCCAAAGTTTTAAAATACGAAAAAAAAAAAAATATATATATATATATATATCGCGAACAAGGAATTTTAATACACGTATTTCACGCTTCCATAAATTCAGTTTTATTATATATGTCAACATTTGCGGCGCTTTAACATTCCGTAAATTTTGACGATAAGGTCAATAAATTTAAATTATATTATAGGAGTGCTCGCGGAATTCGAGTTGACATTAAACGTATTATATTATCCTATAAAATATAGTATATAATAGATGACGGTATGAATTCTCGATTGAATTTAACGTATACCACACCTAACCTAACACGGTCACCGCGAGCGGGTATACCACGCGTGGTCGTCATATATGCGTGCACTATATATTCTGCGTGAAATGCGTCTGCGTGCGTAATAAACGAGTCTCGCCGACAAAGTCATGGAACAAGAGGTGACTGTATTCGTCCCTCCGTTCATAGTGCACTTAATGCACTTACGGTACTCGCGACGAGGTGCAGTCATTATGTTTATACTTCTCACTGGTGGTGGGGGGGGGGGTGGAGTTCTAAGACCGTGACGATGATGTGCAGCACAGACGGTATTATAACGATAATATCATTACTTCGTCGTTGATTAGTGAAGGGTTTCTCGAGGTGTGTGCCCCATCTCCCTTATCATTTGACCCTCCCCCCACCCCGCGACATGACAGAATTTATATAGTTTATATATAGGGGCGGGGGGGGGGTGGAAGCACATTAAAAGCTTAAATGCGATCACGGTCAAATTAAAACTCGGGAAATGTTCGTAGTGGTTTTCGCCTTTGTTTTTTTTTTTTTTCGTTTTTAATTTTCGATAATGTCGGCCATTACGATGAAAGTAATTTAAACTCTTCACGTTATAATGCGTTTTATGAGGCGACGGCGACGGGACGTAGTTGTTGTATAATTACTTAAACCGTCAAATGCGGAAGACGAGGAAAACGGGAACAGCAATTTACACTATATACACGTTATACAGTGGTTTTAAAAGGGTTGTTTTGTTTACCTAAACAGACTGTGCGTCGGACAATATTATATATACTCTCATATAATATATACGATATATATATATATATATACATAATAGTACACCCTTCGGACAGATGACTATAGGACACCGTCCCTCCGATAAAACGTATTAGTATAATATATGTTAATCCATATTTAATATAATATACGTGAATACATACAGCTAAAATTGCCATATCGCGAGGATTGTTCATACATCTTCTCGGCGAATTGTTTCGGCTGTACTGAAGACGATCCGATTCTATGACGAACCGTAATAATATACTGAATATAATATAGATATAATAACTAGGGGGCTGGGATTTTGATGCAAAGGCAATCTTTTTTCCTGGTGTTTTGAAACGTTGGTCCGTAAGTATGAAATGTGTTTTGGGTGATACTGATTATTTTAAAGTATTTTTTTTTTTGCATTTTTTGATGTTTTTAGTGCATTTTCTTAGTTTTTAGAGCATTTTTCACAATTTCTTCATAAAATAAACGAAACATGTTGCAATTTACAAGAGACTTTCGGCAAACTGCCGACGGTACGAATATTCGGCAAGAGTTTTAATAAATAATGCACCGAATAAAATTGGCATTGCAATAAATAAAAAAAATGGAAAATGTATTAAATAAAAATGAAGGGTTGAAAATACTACAAAATATTTCAAAAATTATAAATGGTGAAGACCCTGATGAAAACAATATACCAGAAAATATAACGACTGACGATATTTCACACTTTAAATATGCTCCAGTATCATCAGTCGAAGTTGAAAGAAGTTTTTCTACTTACAAAAGTATATTATCCGACCGACGAAGATCATTTTTGTTTGAAAATATAAGACAGCATATCATTATACAGTGCAATAACAATTGTGTTCAGGTTAGTAATAAAATAATTAATAAATAATAATAACTAGCAAAAACAAGTTAAAATATTAACATTTTTTTTTTTAAATTATTATTTTAGAATGAATGATTGATTAATAAACCAGAAGTAAAACAGAACTGCACAAGTAACAGCGTACAATATAATATTAAAAAAAAAAAAAATACACTACTGTAATATAATTTAAAATTATTTTTCAAATTCTTAAGCTATAATAAATATAATTTAAATGCATTTTTTTAGTGCATTTTTTAAGTTTTTTAAGTCATTTTTGCATTTTTTTAAAGGCATTTTTTAAAAATTTTTAGGGCATTAAAATCCCAGCCCTAATAATAACGAATGAAACGTGTAAACCCATTCTTCGAGCATAACCGGTTTTAAAGATAACCAATCTATAATAAGCGACCGAGGTATTATCATGGATAAAAAATTAATTTTCGAATCGTTTGTTCCATAATATCTGTGATAAATTCTTTCTCGCGTCACATTTTTGCTTAAAATACAACGATAACCCATGAATATATGTACATAATATAGCGTATATTAACGTGCTTTCGATAATTTGGCGTTGCCTTTTTTTAATATTCATCACATAATATACTCGCCGTTCGTGTTTGATAACGTTTTTTAATTCATCATACTTCAGCGAACGGTTAAGCGGGGTTTCAGCGGGTTTATACCTAACACCCTTGACATGATGTACTGTCGATAGCAACTGATAAAATAATTGATAACGTTTAAGTTTTGCCGATTGGCGCAATGTTTGTGTTTACCGTTTGTGTTTACTTTTAATCAGCTCCATATTTTTATTTTAAATCACACAGAACAATTATTATGAAATTAAATTAAGAAAAATGAAATCGAACAGAATAATCATAAAATTTTTCTGTCAGTTCCAGCACAGAATAGTATGGATCATAGATAATGTTTTTATTATCTATAGTATCAATAGTGTGCGTTTTTAAATTCATCACAATCATGTTCATCATCAACCCTTATCACATTAATCATTCTTACAGTGAACAAAGCACATCACTGAATTATCCAAGACACTCTTATTATAAATCCAATTGATAAAAATTCAAATACTTATGCTACGATAACGATATGTAAGTTTTTCGTCAACAATACGCTATCCTATTCTGCTAATCACATCTTGAGTTTCAATAGGTATATAGAAATTCCATTTAGTTAATATGTCTATAGATAGGATATGAAAACTTATCACTCATTTCTGAAGATAGACACCTTTTTGATGTTTATTTTTTTATTTGAGGATTATTCAAGGATATTTTTTTATTCATTTGTATTCATTCTCACCACTTTCTTTCAATCCTTTCTTTATTAATGTTGAAATCGTTATTAAAAAAAAAAAAAAAAATTAAAAATTGTAAGATAAATCGTGATATTAACTAAAAAAAGTTAAGTCAATTAAAACGCTTTTTAAAATAGTTAAAGCAACCCGTTCATTAGGGTTAGTCAAAATCATTACAAATACATTCCTCATTTCGCTCAGAATTTAAAAAATGAATAAAAAACTAAATTTTTTTCATCAAAAATAAAAGTTAATTGTATTTATATAAAAATATCTTTAATAAAATTAGACATTAGTTACGTGATAAATTTAATTTTTCAATGTATTCAATTTATATTCAATGTATGCTTAACCTTGAAAAAAACGTTAAAATTAGATTAATATTGAAACATTTGTAATTTAATAACCTATACCATATTCAGTGGCGCGAAAGAATGTTATATGAATTACTAGTGATTCAAGAAATTATAATTAAGTAAGTTTTATCGAATTTTTATTTATAATAATAATACATTGTATAAAACGATTCAAAAAAGTAAAAAAAATCAAGTTTTGGGTCGACATTGTTCAGCAAATGACATTTAGATTTCGGCGATTCAAGGAACTTTTCTCCACATCTGAGCACATTGATTTATACTTAACCTTACCATAGTAATTATTATAGTAACCCTTATCGTTTATAAGTATATTTATGAGATAAAGGAAAAATGTTTTATATACATGCAATATCCACTCTTTGGAACGTATAATTTCATATTAATGTTATCTTAATTTACGGAAAAACATATCCGATCTATTCTTTAATTATAATGTTAATACTGAAAAAATAAACTATAAGTATGTGGTAAACATTTGTGATAAGTCGTATTTATATATAATTGTGCTTTTCTCCAAATAGTAAATCGTGGGGTGAGAACAAAAAAGTTCTATTTCTGATTTATAAATTTTTCAGGAGAGCGTTTTTATACAGTTTGATGATTGTTTTTTTTTGTCAGTACATCCTTTGGAGATGAAAAAAATATAAATAAATGCTAAAACATTTAATTTATCATAATTATCATTAGATAAATGTAAAAAAATAACACAGAATTAATAATCAATCAAAAACCATAACAATATTGAGTTAGAACAATAGGGTACTATCCATAACACTTTTTGTACTCACAAATAATTAATTGGGGCACGATAGAACTTTTTTGTTGTCAATCGTAATCACAGAATATAATTTCGTGATATAAAATATTGTTGAAGTGATAGCTACCAATAGACTATAATAATTATAAAACATATTTCATTGTGGTTAAATATACTGTTTTCCGCCTAAATTTTACTGTATTAGTGATATTGTGTGATACGTACAACTGTTTTGCTCTAACGAAATTCTGTATTCTTTCACATAGAACTTTTTCGAATTACCTAAAATCTTTAAAAACAAAAAAGTTCTATCGACCAATACAAAAACTAATAAATGTGAGGGGTTTTTATTACATAGAATTATTTTGTTTTTCATATCTTTGTCAATTAATATTGGACGTGAAACTACCGATGTAAGCTTAAAAGATACACCGTTCGTATAGTGTACGAATTATTGAAAAAAACTGTTTTTGAAAAATTTAGACATAGAACTTTTTTGTTCCCACCCAACGAAATCTGGAGCCATAATTTTGTGACATTTCTTGAAATAAACATTTTAAATTCGTTCATTTCATATAGGGTATGTTTTAATTATTCGGGAAAAAAAATCTGTTCACATTTATCAAAACTACACACACACACACACACACACACACACACACACACTGTAATCGAGCAACTAAAACAGACTATTTAATACAATATCCAGTATCAACTAAACTAAACATTATATAAGACTGAAGACATCCGTAATATGGTTTATAATAAATAGTATACCTAATACTTGTATGTACGTCTGGACAAGATCAAACCGATCGTTTATTTGTAACGTCGAAAACGTCAATATTGTTATTCTATAATTGCATCGGCAAAGCGTTTCCGTTTGTGTTGCGCACTTTTGTCACACTTTTGTCGCACTTTTGATCTAAATTTTTTTTTTTTTTTTTTTAAATGACCCAGAATACATACGATTTAATTGGTTTTGGTCGGATTTTACTTTAGGAGTAATTTTCAAGTACCTTTTTTTTTGTTTAATTAAACAAAATTAAGTATTTTAAGTATATTTCATGTCTACGCGGTACACGTAGTTTGATTTTTATTTCGGGTGAGAAAAACCGAAAGAGTTGCGGACGAGTACGACGGGAAATTTTCAAACGAATGTCGCGCACACAAATTGACTAAAGCATATTATAGTATAATAACGACACGACGTCAAAATAATTAATCGCGTACGACTTTGCGGCGACATTATTTCGTCGTCACTTAATACGTATAAATTAATAATGCGATGGGCGCTATTCATTTCAGATTATTGCGTGTAATAAAATATGGATGGAATTCCCGTGGCCATTAAAAAATATGAGATGAGATTATGTTTTTAGAAATATGAGGGGAGGGCGATCTGCAGTTCGCGGACCAAAACATTTCCCTTTCTCCATTGTTGTATGCACGCCTTCCGGTAATATCGCGTGTATACTGGTTGTATGCACGTCTATGGAAATACAAATTTCGCACTATCCTCAGACATAAAATCCCACCCTACACCGAAAATTATCAATATATATATATATATACAATGTCCGAGTTATGTGTTTAATATCTTACGGGGGTGGGCGTCCATCCGTTATTAATACAATACGATGATATTGATATCGTTACGAAATGCCGGAAGAATTAAAATAAAATTCTCGGTTATCGAACCGCAGCAGTCCGCCATTACTAACTATATAGCCGATCAATTTTTCAAAATTTAAATTAATTTTTTAATTTTACGTTAAAAAACAAACGCTATATAAAACACAAATTGTCCGTGTATTTGACGACTCGTATAAACACACTGTGCGTACATTATAACTGAATTATATATTGTAAAATACCGTTTTGCCCTTGTGACCTATATACTATATTTATATAGGTAGTCCATAAGTCAAACGAGCACTTCGCGCCTATATTTTATTCGCACTCTTAATACAAGACTGCCAATATACGTAACACCGATGGGTACGGCGTCACTGTTCCAAAATGATATCTTCTCGACTATCACAACTCGGGGACCTTCAGCCCACTGCAGGGGGCTAGCCGCTGACAGTTTATGTTATTTTAAATCTTATGTTCAGTGATAGAACAGCTATTCTTTGGCATGACAAAATAAACAGGTATGACAGCAACTTACATGTTTTTGTTCAACCCGCGCAATCACGGTGTACGCTTTTCTCCGCTTATCATCATCTCAGTATCTACGATTATAATCATGATTTTTGTTATCTTATTTTTATCTTATTGCCACCTTTTTTGTTTTTCGAAAGCATAACAAAAATATTTAATTCACTTTTAAGCGTATTTTATAATTTGTTAATTAATCTTTAATTCGAATAAATATGCCACTCTGTGTGTTTAGTGGTTGTTAAGTAAGTGGAAATAGACGTAAAGGTAT
>JAIPRL010002891.1:7601-53150 GCA_025469235.1 Pemphigus obesinymphae | reverse complement strand
TTTCTCGATGCACAAGCTTAGTATAGATTATTGGAATCAAGGTATTTTATGGTATTTATATTATATTTTATATATCTTGTTGTTAAAATAGACAAGCAACTATTTAAACAACAGCCTGGTATTGAGTATCATAATAAAAATTAGTATCAAAGTATATTATTATATTAATTAGTGGTGGAAATCTACTTAAGCTAACCAATGAATATATATTTTTTTTTGTATTATCAAAATTATTGTATTTTACCATGCTTTTCATATCAAAAGAGTCATTTTCACAATGGGATGATAAATGTTATTAAATTTAACACCTATATCAAAAATACACTATGATAATGCAATAGTTACACCTAAAACAAGGCTAAAACATATTCATAATATTCTGTTATCAATCCAACATGGTTTGTGGCAGTAAATCGTAATATATTTTCGAATTAAGCTGTCCGAGTATGCAAAGCGATCGAATTACCCAGTCTGGTTTGTAGGTTCAGATGAAATAAAAATAAGAGTTCGTGAAAAACAACTATTTTGATGCAACATAAAATATGTAGTTTTAGATAATACAAAAAACTTCAAATCGCTATAACCAGTGATGTAGTCGTACATTTTTTAGTGGGTATACGCTGAAGTTTGAGGGACTTGAAACCTATGTTAGTAATCTATGCTTAAAAATAAACTTTTTTTTAAATGAGTACCTAATGTGAATTTGTCAGTAGACCGTAAATAATAATTGGTCAAAGTAGTTAGTAGGTAGTATACGTAGATCGTAAGTATACAATCGTATACCCGTGTATCAAATAAAAATGTTTGGCTATTATACGCTGTATACCCTCCAGTATATTCCTGTCTATAACTTTGAAAAAAAGTGTTACCTTGTGTTGCCTACTGTAATTTCGAACAACGCCATAGTTTAATTTGGTACTTATAATAGGTACCTATATATAATTTGAAATTCCTGGAAATATTAGACTATTTATCTCTATTTAGAAAAAATGTATAAGTTTTCCTCATTAGTCATTAACCACACAGAAAATTAGAGATTTTAAATAATTAAAAAATGAATTCACTTTAAATTCATATTATATATCAAATCCATAAGTTGTTTAAATATAAATAGTTCATGAAAAATTATTAGTAAATAATTAATAATAATAATAATAATATTATTTTATTAGTCATCTGTAGATACATATAAGTACAATTAAATAAAACAGTAACAAGTATAATGGCCCAACTCACCACTGAGGATAATCTCTTATTGGTGAAATTGGAGTGAGTACTACTAATAATTATAAAAAAATAAAAAAATATAAAAATATAAATATAAAAAATAAAAATAAAAAATTAATACGTTATTATTATAATATAAGTTAATATCAATAAGATTCAACATCATGTACACAGTATTCTTAAATGTTTGGGGCATAGTTTAACTATATTTTAATGCACTTTTTATATTATTTAAATGATTTACAATTTAAGATATACGAAAGAGCTTTATTTAATAGCTTAAGACCTACCCGGGAAATACATAGGCTTGATTTCATCGTTCGAATAGTAGGAATCTCTATATTATTTTCCTGTCGTGTATTGTAGTGAGCTGGCTTAAAATTAATTAAATTCAATTTATATATGAAATAAAGGGCATTTCTTTGAAATAATTTTGTACAGAGTAAACATTAAATTCTTTGAATAATTGTATAGAAGGATATATTTTGGGTTTGTTTAATATTATTTTTATTATGCCTTTTTAAGCTCTCAGTAACGTATTACTTGCAACAATACCTAATCACCTCATGCAGTTATACTATATTAAAGAATAGACTGGGTCATAGCAAAATAGATTATGCGTAATATTTGTATATTTAATAATTTTCTTGCATTAATATATAGGTAATGTAATTTCGTAATTTCATGATTCTAGTATATATGTGTGAGTTCCATTTCAAGTGCTGATCAATAGTTATTCCTAGATATTTTGTATATTCTGTTTTGTAAATAATATTGCATACGCAATTATTTATTTTACAATTTAAATTGTGAATTTTTATTTCATGAAAGTTTGATTGAGTTCTGTTGTCTTGTGTAAAAGCTATGAAGTTTGATTTAGTATAATTTTTTCTTAGATTATGTTTTAAAAACCATGAATTTATTAGACACATATCTGATACTACGTTGTAATGGACTTCTTCCCAGTTGGTTCCAGTTATAAATATAGCCGTATCATCTGCATAAGAAAAAAGTTTGTCATATATATTTAAATTCCCTAATGAAGCTACATATATAAAATATAGAATGGGTGATAAAACTGTTCCTTGGGTAACTCCAGTGGTAATGATAATTTCATCAGTTGGAGTGTTTGATATTCTCACTTGTTGTTTTCTATTGGTTAAGTACCTATGATTCTAGGAGAAAAAGTGGGTTATTAACTATTCCGATAAATTTAAAAATACTTATTAATGTTCTATGGGAGATGCTGTCAAAATCTTTACTGAGATCTAAGAAGATTCTTAGTGTTTTGTTTTTTTTTTTTTTTTTGTAGAAGGAGATTACACAAAACATACATTTGTGCAGTAAGTGCAACCACACTTAACTTGATATTATATTTAAAAAGTATGTAGGTACCTAGGTACCTACCTACCTACCTACCTATTCATTTATTTTAAAATTTTAATACTTACAGTCATTTTGAACAAATTTGTAAATACGGGCTGACTTTTTAAATTCAAAATCGCACACAATTATCCAGGATTCGTACTATAGACAAGTTACAACTAAATTTGCATATAGGTAATTGACAATTGCGTACCTAGTAACACAGAACCTGTGAAAAACTGAGTGGGTTCACAAAATGTTAACAATAATTTCATGAAGTCACGTCTACTTGGTATGACCATGGTTACGGTACTATTAAACATTTCAAGATAAACCAAGGTTGTGTTTAAATGCATCGGTAACCGGCAGATGTATAGGTACCATATCATTTACCATTATCACATAGGTACGGAATACGAATTATTAACACTGATAAAATAGTAATCAAAACATCAAAGTTATTAATTTTTTTTTTTTTTTTTTTTACCATTTCTTTTATCTTTAATAATTGTAGTAGTAGTACCTAGTAGGTATAGGTACAATTATGATTGAGGAAACTAGAAAGGAATATTGTAATTGGATTAGCTGCTAGTGCGAGTTTCAAATGTTTAATTGATACTTATTATGATAGTTCTGACGACGATAAAACTAATAATCCCTACAGGATATTAAATGTTTTTCAGATTACAATATCCAGTAGATATTCTAATAAAGAATTTCAAAGCAATTTTAGATGATAGTAGGCTTTACAGTAGACATTTTTTATTTTTTTATATAGGTATAGTGTATATTAATAAATGTACCATGTACAATGGTTGTTAAACTAGGTACATTTTATTGTCTGTCTTCAAAATCCGAAAAATTAATACATTTATATAAATTATATAATATAATTTAAGAACAAAGATCATATAGGACTTAGTTGCGTATATGCATTGCCGGCGCTAGGTTTTGAGAGGCTAAGGGCAAAATATTGCCCTTAAGAAGAAAAAATAAGCAAAAAAAAAAATAAAAAAAAGGTCTTTCACAAATAAATAATTATCATATACAAATATTAAATACGAGTTGACATTCATTATTCACTTATATTTTATTTTATTATTATTAATTAAACGTATAGGGATATTAGGAGTATAATATAATATTACAAAATAATACATAAGTACCTATGACATAACATCTTTGGGTAGAAAATAAATAGTAAAATAGTAAATACCAACATAAAGTATATTTTTCTACTCTTTTTGGCTGCAAATGTTTCTATAACCTTCTCGTATTTAATGTTTTGTGATTCATCTCTACCAATGCCCAAAGTAGCCCGACCAGTTAAACGTTCCTGTGACATAGAATTCCTCAAATAACTTTTAATAAGCTCTAGTTATGAAAAACTTCGTTCTGTTCCAGCTGAAGTGACAGGAATTGTTAGCATTATTCTAAGTGCTATGCTCAGATTTCAAAAGCTCCACAACATTTTTAATCTTACCGAGTACTTGAATAGGCGTTGCTAATTCATCGACTATATTTCGAAAGATCATAATTTCGTCAAAAAAGTCATTAGAACAAATATCACTTTCATTACCCACTTGTAAATATAATGCAAGATCTTTAATATGTTTTTGAATATCCTTTTTACTGAAAGTCCGAAGGTTTCTAATGTTATATAAAAACATAAAAATATCATTAAAAAAAATTGTTTTGTCAAATCGTTTTTGTATAGATTCAATAGCATTATCTACTAGTTCAAAAAAATACGTACATCTAAAAATCTTCCTCAGGATCTGATCTAACATTATTATCTTCATAGTCAGATAACATTTTCTTTTTTCGTTAACGTGGGATTTTAAATTCTATATTAACTTTTAAAGATTCAGCAAGCTCTTTAGCTTTTAATTTAGCTGAACCGAACCCGGTTTCTCTATATCCTGTCAGAAAAGTAATTACCTAGTCCATTAAGCAATTTAGTAGATATATATATAATATATATATATATATATATTGGTATCTGGACTTTGTACACTTTTATTAATTATATTTGCATGATTTAATATAGTGTTGCATGCTTCAACGTCAGGAACAAAAGCTCAAAGTTTAAAAAAAATTTGAACTTTTAGGTCGAACTTTTTGGAAATCAAAAAGCGTTCAAGGAGACGAATGTAATGAGGTGTTATATATCAACAAATAATTGCTAATATCGAGTAGTATTTTTATTAAATTTAACTTAGAAAAACAAACACAGTGAATGAACAAAAATATGCAAGTCAAAGTATTATGAGTATTTAACGAACAATTTATAGTTCAAAATATCGACTGACGTGTAGATGCTTCCATGTGTTCTCTCCGCGGCCGTCTGCTGATTTGGTGTCCAGGATCCCAATTATATAGGGATGACCTTTATTGAACTCTTCTGAGTGGACGTTCCCGTGATTTCAATAATTTAATTCTATTAGTCGATTGTGTAGTCGCTCAGTATTTTTATTTTCAGAATTCATATCAACTATTCTAATTACCAGAAATAATTGTTCTTTGCGAATGATATCAGATGTACAATCCATAATTATAGCATATTATAGTACTTAGCAGATATTATTTTTCGTAAAATATTTTTTTTTCTTCACTTGCCATTCAATAAGATTCAATAAGTTCATTTTGAATATCATGGCTAAGATAGTAAGTATGAGTTCTTTATTTTTTATACGCTATAAATGTTTAATTATTGTTGGATCAAACATTCCCATCATTTCAATTAAACCAATAAATTTGCCATTATTTTTTGTATATACTAGGTACATCTAATGTTCCTCTAAATGCATCGTAGTTTGCGGCTAAATAATTTATAGCTGCAATAATACCCATCATCACATCTCTCAAATACTGCTGTTTTTCTTTTTCTTCTGCCATTTGATGCACTTTATCTAATGTAGAACTTTTTGAAATTCTAAACTTTAAATCTAACCATTTAGATAAAGACTTTAAATGTGAACTAGAACGTTCATGAGATTTAAAAATATCAGACAGATATTTCCAATCGTTGGTACCATTAGTTGATAAACTAGATATTGAATGAATTCCTGATTGTATAGAAAGTTTACAACTAAAGAAAACTACACGATCATATGATTTTAAGTAAACTAACCACTTTCATTCAATAATTTCACAATTTGTCATTTTTATCGAATAATAAAATGTTGTAAATTTTCTTTCTATGCCGTCAACTGTAGAATATGGGAAAACAATATCCTTTATTTTAAATGGTCCAAATTTAACAATATAATTTTTTAACAGTTGAGTCATTTTATCATCTATCCAGGTTGCTGGATCTGTCAAGTCGATTTCTTTATCTTGATACGAAGAACTCATTACCAAAGAAAGTTCTTGTACATCTGGAATTACAAAGCTTTCCTGTATTTTATTTTAATCATTAATTTTTGGTACTGGATCATGTTCTTGATCATTTTCTAGTATACTTGATTTTGAGGGTGTATCTTTTGTTAATGGTGATTTTATTATAGGTTTATTATTGGTAAGATACTGAAGTAAATTACCTTTCTGTTTTTTTAAAAAATTTTTATTCTGCTTGTTTTTTTAAACGTTTTTGATGTCCCGATGGATGTGATCGAAATGAGCCTCGATTTAATGCCACTCATTTTAAAAAGTCCTAAAGAAAAAAAAAATTCAAAATTCTTAAAACACCTACTTACTCATAAGAAGAGTTCGAGTTCGATGAAATCATTTAAACATTTTTCAAACTGTGTACTTAGTACCTGCCTACTTCAATAAGTACCTAACTCCTACCTTTACTCGATAAAACCTTATTCGCAAAACCCATATACAATTTTCAAGTAAAATAAAGTTTTGAAAAAAATTTGACAAGAGTCCCCGGATCCCGAATATTTTAAGATTTTAGTAAATACAAAAAAATGTATTTAAATATGTTTTTCTTTGGGTATAAAAAGGTAATATTAAGTATATAAAAAAATATATATGACCAAGGTGAAGGCATTTCTATATAATTAATATACTAATAAAAAAAATATAAGTTTAATTTTCGACCAACTAAAAAGACTAATTAATGAAACAGCTATGCCGTATGCTACAGCAACGCTACAGCCGCACCTTGGAATACACACCTTAATATGATACGCTCTGCAGGGGTTTACAGTACATGTACAGTAGGTACAACACAAATTGTGCAGTTCTAAAACTCTAATTGTGCAGTATCTACTGCTACCTACTTTTTCATTGCAAAAATATTACTAATATACTTAATAACAGTGGTGGCTCGTGTATATGTGCACAAGTGCACGTGCACTGCCTAAATCCCACACAAAACTGACTTATGATTATTATAAGAAAATTAATAAAATAAAACAATATTATAGGTGTATTATCATAATATAGAAGTATTGTATGAATTATGAATAATATGTATATATACAGGCTGTGTGCACACTTAGTCGAACACAGTAGTTACTAGGTAGGTATACAGAGCTCGGATATTTATTATATCTGTATAATAATAATAGCTGTCGACCGGCACGTGACGGACGAGTTCGGCGTGGGGAGTAAATAATAAGATTATTCGTTATCGATCAGTTATTTAATATCTTTGTCATTATGCGTTGCGCTTTGTCGGACTCTTTATTTATTTTTAAGAAGTGCTTATTTTTTTCTTTAATTTATTGAGGTACATATTATTATTATTTTTAATTGTTCATCATAAACACGGTACAACAGAACATCAAATTACATTTCTCAACATTGTCATTATAGAGAAGAAAATAGAAGTCAAAAATATAGGTAGTTCCACTCCAGACTTAAATATTATACAAATTAGGTACGAAGTAATACAATTCCTTGCCCGCCCCTCAAAGGCATGGTCATTGACTTTGTATATTATATTAATATAATTTTAACAGTGCACAACTTATCCAAAATCCCATGAGCCGCCACTGCTTAATAATATACCAAATCAATTTGTATTATAATTATAATTTTGAATTATCGTGATAACATATAATAATATAAATAAACGGATTAATCCTGTATGATCGTTTCCATAGATAATAAATGAATAATATTTGTGGTTAGTTAGGGGGGGGGGGCTTAGCATTTTCTATTGCCAAAATGAGTATATGAGCTTAATTATTCAAGTATTTGTGCAGTTCTAAAATTTTTCAAGTGCAAACTTGGACACTCTGTATAGGTACCTATCAAT
Source organism: Pemphigus obesinymphae (assembly GCA_025469235.1). NCBI lineage: Eukaryota > Metazoa > Arthropoda > Insecta > Hemiptera > Aphididae > Pemphigus > Pemphigus obesinymphae. The sequence goes on along the minus strand of JAIPRL010002891.1, from coordinate 45,343 downwards.
AGGAAAAAATAATAATAATAATATATCTAGGTATTTGTGATAAGTCTATAATTAATTAAGAAATGACTGTGAGTTGCAACACCGCGCCGTGTCCAGTTGTATATTTTATATATATTCGACGACACGCACACAGCACAATAATCGTAATGTAATGGATAACGTTTAGCGTAGTGGAATATTAAATTTTAATAATGATCGCCAGAGAAAACACAATGCATTGGGTAGTGAGTAATGGGTATAGAGCAGTGGCGCAGTAAGAAAAATTTTCTTTTATTTTTTTATAAAAATTGTTTTTTTTTAAAAAAGGGTTCTGTATGGGCCATTTTCAAGAAATTTTTGAAAACTAAAAATTAAAAAATGTATAAATATTTAAGTACATTTTAAGATTAATCTAAAAAATGGCACCGCCCCTATTTTTATTGTTGTGTAATCACGATATTTCCGTCTAAAAGACCAATAAGCGTGATGGAATTGTGAAACTTTGGAAAGTCGGATTTAAAATCTGAAAATAGATTTGAATTTGTCGGCCTGTCTTCTAGTGATTGATCGAAGTTTTTTGAGGAGAGAGTCAAGTGAATGGTAGACTTGATGAGTGGAGGGAAGCTCTTAAAAATAAAGGACTAAGGATTAGTATGAGTAAAACATAATAAACAGAGTATGATTTTGGTGAAAGGGTACACTCAGGGAATAGGAAAAGACTAGAAATAAGCTGAGTGGGGATTTAGTGGAAAGAGGTTGAGAGGTTCAAGTATTTAGAGTCCATTGTTCAGAAATACTGAGAAGGCGAAGGAAAAGAAGACATTAAATACACTAATTTAATATATTTTATTTGTGTAAGCAAAATTTAAAAAAAATTGGTCATCAACGTGAGTACGACAGTCAATAGAGTATAGGTACCTACTTATGAATAAAGTCTATAACGAGTCTATAAAAATATTAGGTAATAGTATTTGTTATTAATTATAATTCATTGTTTTTAATAAAAAAATTCAATAAAATGTATTAAAAATGAAGGATGATAAAAATAAGTACATTTAGATGTACTTAGCACAATAGTATATGTAGGTAAACATAGATCAAAAACATGTACCTACCCACTGTCCTATGAAAAAAATAGGTATATGATCACCACATATATATATATAGATATTTAAATTAAAAACGCGTATAGCCCCACAGTGGGGTCATTTGGTTGATGCGGAATGGGCATTGGTTCCCCTTTGTTGGCAGCGGATCGGTATCCGACCGAATATGGGCCGGTGTCGGCGTATGTCGTATAGTAATTACATACAATATGCTCGGCGTAAAAAATAAATAATAATATAAAAAAAGATCGATAAACGCCATATAAATAGTATGGTTAGAACTGAAAACTTATAATAGGAACCTATTAATACCCAGTCTATTACTAGTTATTTAATTTTTTTTCACAAATATCAGTACCTATATTGAGAAAACAAATTAAAACCCGAGCGTTATAATAGCGGTTTACACTGAGCTGTGTATTACTATATGTACACCACTTCATGTATACCTATACTATATTTAGATACTTTACCACTGGCTATTTGTTTGATAATATGTTCTTTAGTGGTGGTTTCCATAAATAAATATTTAATTTCCGTATTCTATAGTACACGGCCCAAACCAGTCCTGATCAACTAGGTAGGTACCATATTTATTTAGTCTCTCACCTCGTTTCTTTTTTTTGTCAATATTCTCCCCGAAAAATTAGACTATTTTTGCCCATCACAATAAATGTAAAATTATGTGAGATGATAATTTTACTGAAATAAAATATACTAGTGAATAAGTTGGCGAGCGTAACGAGCGGCTTTTTTCAGTTATGTAGACTGCGGTCAAAACTTTTGCCCCTCCCTTTCAAAAATTGAAATGACACCACTGTAGCCGTCTATAGGTATATACAATAAATTATAATAATATATAGATGTACCTCTTATAATAATGTGTAATATATAATACCTAATAATAAATTATTAAAATTTTATTTATGTTTTTATATCAATTTTGTAAGCACTATATACACAGAAAAAAAAATTTTGTTATAGGTAGTAAATGGTTGGATGTTTATAGTTGGAGTAACCAAATATATAGTTGGGTCAACCATTACGTTTAGTTGAGATAACTAAATTGAAATAGTTAAATTATTATAGTTAATCCAACCTATTTTATAGTAAATATAATTACATAAAATATTAATTTAAATCTAACAATATATAACAGTTGAGCCAACCTATGTTTATGGTAAATACAACCATATAAAATAGTAACTTAAATCTGATCATAAAAATAGTCGACACACAAAAAATGAATAGTTGCATCAACTTTAATCGATGGTTAGAATGTTAGATATAATATTGATTATTGTCACAAGTACCTACCTAATATACTTATTATATTATTACTTACTCGTATATATAATAATATATATACCTAACAAAATAATGTATACCAGTGGTGTAACTACGGGGGGTGATATAGGTGATATATCACCCCCAGACCCCCTTTTTTACTGTGTTAACTTGTTTTATAATTTCAGTATAATTCATATTTCATATTATTGATATTTCCTGTAAATTTTTGGTCACACGTTTTCTCTATAGAAAATAATAGTATACAATCTATAGATAATACAGATTACGATATAAGTAAATTATAGGTAAAATACATTGTGATACAAATTATAGTTTCTCGATTTATCTGCTCGAGATTATCCATGGAAATCTGATAATATAGTACGATATAGTTATTTTATGATATTCTGTGATATTGATGGAATTTTGTTTTAGGGGCGTTCAAGTATAACGTAAGCGCCTAGGAAGAGGGGTAGTCTGTCATATACTTACATTTACTGACAAGGGGGATAAAGGGGTTAGAACCATGCTGGTTCAGTTAACGTCAGCAGTTATAAAAAATAAATCAAAATATGTACCTACATAAATATGTACTTATTTTTATCAAAATATATGAAATAAAATTCAAAAGATATAACAAAATTTTTCATTTATTTTTAATTAATTCATATAAAATTCGGAAATTTTGTAGGGGGGAAGGGGTCTAAAAGACCAAAAATTAGCTGAACGCCCCCTTTAGTAATACACCGATAAGGTGTAATCTTGGGTAAAACCTGTGATTGCATACCAATTTTGCGGGTTTTAAATTTTTATTTGTATGGTTGATATATTTTTTTAATTTTTATGAATAATTTCATCCACATAAAATATTAAAAACTAGTTTTTGGCGATTCCCTATAGTAATTCTATAAAAAAAAAAAAAGTAGAAATAAAAAACAAAAATGAATTAACTGTATTCAAATAAACATATATGAATAGCCATCTGTTTTAATTGCATATGGCTAATTTCACTGAAACAGCTTAATGCTTATATATATTTTAATTTATTATTATAAAATAACAGTTTTCATATAGCTATATAAGCGAACTACAGGATCCGCATATAAACCATAAATCAGTTTTTGACGGTATATCATATCTATAAATTATTTGTTACATAATTTTTAAATATTACTTATATTAAATATAGGTATTTCGTAAACTATTTTTACCATGATTTTATAAATTTAATAGGTAATTTAAATTTTCTTAGGATTTGACTGCCGTTTTAATAATTCAAAAATTTCAAAACTAATTCCCGATGAAACTGATGAAATTAATAAGCTTGTTGAACATTACAAACCAGAGATCGACAAGCATGTAACATTAAAAGAATTGCAAATGAAGTGAAAAAATTTTGACTGATAATTTAAATATAATGACTGCACCTAACCTAACTTGGACAACCGGAATTATTCTTATAACTTATGAGATACCAATAAAATAAATTGTATTTTTTTTTGGGGGGGGGCCTTGTGACAAATATTCATATCACTCTGGGTTAGGTAAAATGGTCCTAATTACGCCACTGATGTATATAGGTACCTACTATATAATATAGTATTATACTTATATTATATTAATTATAATTTATAATATATTGCAGGTGTTGAATCAGTTTCATAAGACCGTTTTAAAAAAATTAATATTTGAATGAATTTATGAATTCGCTATAAAAATGTAGGTAGGTACCTACCTATTATACCTGTTAATATTTAGAAATTATATTGTATTTTATCATTAAATAAAATATTATCGTAATTTAAAATCAAATGACATCTATATATATAATAATAAAAAAAATAAATAATATTTCGAGTATTCGACCCATTAAATACCAATATACCATACTTATTATCTACCTATACCAATTAATAGATATTAATAAATTCCTTCCAACTTTACTTCATAAAAAAAAAATTATATTGTAGTAAAAAAAACAATAATAATAATAATAATGACAGATATTTGAATACACTATATACCTATAGTCTATACCCTAATAAAATATAGTTAAAATTTAATCATTATAATTTACAATATTTTGGTTAAGTAGGTACCTATAGCCAATTTTTACAATAGTCGTGTGTAAGGGGCTGTGACCGAGTGGGTTGGCGCGTGATTTGGAGGATGATTATATGTTACGGGTGACGGGACGAATTTGGGATCGCATGTAGTTTTTTGCATTTTTTTTTTCAATATTGCCATCAATTATTTATTATAGTTAGGTAGGTACTCCAACTATATAATATGGTTGCCGTTTTAACCATAATTAAATAGTAATTGCAGCTATAAAAATCCAACTAAATAACTTTAGTATAGGTACTCCCAACCATTCATTTATTGTGTCACTATATTAACCTTATTTATTAATTTATGGTTGGGTTAACCATATTTATAGTTGCCACAACTATAATTTTTTATTCGTGTAACTATAGAAGCTAAATATTCTGTGACTATATACAATGTCTATAACAGTATAACTATATACCTACCTATACATATTAACATATATTAATTATGATACATATAATATAGCTATAGGTAATCGTATTGTTTTTAAAATTATCAAACGAAAATATACATAAATATTAATAAATGCATATTAGGTAGGTACCTAGTACCTATACCTATGTTATACATATTATATGTACTCGTATAGGTACCTACCTATATAAAAATTATACCTTAGTTTAATTCATTTAGTAAAGTATTTTTAATTTTTCTATAATTAGGTATACCTACCTATATGCTCTGTCTCAAATAAAATTATACCGACCACCTGATTATAGTTTTCGTTCGGCGGCCGAAAATCCCAAATATATTTACTAATTATGCAAGTAATTTTCTAACTATATACTTAGACTTAAAGGATTCAATACATATGTCCTCAACCCCTGTAGTTGTTTTCAGAAAAAAAGTACGAAAGGTTTATGAGTAAAAAAGCTCGATATGGCTGCGATCTAAAAGACGGTCGATATAATATATAGCTTCAACGTGATTATCAATCTGAAGCGCAAAAAGAAAAGGTGCTTCTGAAAAGGTCCCCGCCATCCTTTGGCCCTGAGCCTCAACAACTGTAAATCTGGCCCTGCAGTCCACTATATGTACCTATACGGTGTATGTAAGTCACAGGTAGTTTCTATATTGGTATAGTCACAGAATAAAATTGATAGTATTAGTCAATACTGGGCGTTAATGAGTTAATAAGTTAAGTTAATTTTAACTTTTTATATTTGATTATTGTTAACTTGGGTAATTTATTTTTGGTTAAATTAACTTTTAAATAACATTTTGATTTCATATTGTGTCTATTGTTAAAATGACTGAATAAAAATAAAATTATTTTAGAACTTTCTAATAATTATTATATTATGAGAATTATTTATTTCCCGAAAATATAAATACAACAAGAATACCTATATATTCTATAATAATCTCCACATAATATAAATTGAGGAATATATTAGATATATTGAACTTTAAAATGTTTTTTTCTATTAACTTAACTTAACTGAGATAAAAAAAAGTCATTAACTTGCCCAGCATTGATATTAGCAACAAAGGTCAAGTAGATGTTAGCGCAGACAAATTTTTAATAAAAAAACTTGTATTAGCATTTCTCATTTTTATCAACTTACAAAAATCTTAGAAACACGAAATAAAAAACTAGTGATAGATAACAACATTATCTAGCGCTTTACGGAGATTCTTTTACAAAATTTAAATTTTTTTAGGAATTATAGTTATTAATAAAAAATCAAAAGTATTGAGTTTTTCACAATTCATAAAACATGTATAAATACACATATCGAAAAACATTTCCTTACGGCTCTAGATAATTTTGTTTTTTATCATTTGATTTTTGTTTTATGTTTCTAAGATATTTGTAAGTTGATAAAAATGAGAAATGCGAAAGCAATATTTTCAATAAAATTTTACGTAATTATATTTTATAGCCCGCCTCGTGCTGCTAACTAGTAGCGAGTTTTCTTATCGCGTTTCAGTCATAGGTGACGTATAGACGTATAAATTATACAAAACCGGTAGCGCAGTGTCGATCCTGACAATATCGATATTACGACGCCCGTATAATAATAATAATACTGATTGTCTATGGCCGGTACCGTTTTGAATTGAGTATACTTTTAAAATATTATTCTTTTATACCAATTTGTTTTGGGTCCAACACAAAGCCACGAGAAAGAAAAGAAAATATATTTACGTATATTATATTGGTTTACACTTTGCAATACAACGTTGACGTCATGATTATTATGTGAGGATCGTATATGAGAACCTAATAAATTCTTATTACTTTTATTATATGTATAATTATTATTATTTATAATTCACTTATTCAGTTTATGAACGTTTCAATAGTACGTAATGGCTAATAACGATAACTAAATAAAATTATATAGGTACCTAGTGGAAGGTAGAAACACACTTCCTAACTTCCTATTTAAAAAAATATATAGGTACCTGTATATATAATATATATTTATATACCTACCTACCTATACAATAAAATTATTTGCATTTTAGATTACATTTTAAAGATGTATAGATACATATACTAATGAAAATATAAAATGTAATAGTTATTGTTTAGAAAATCATTGTTGTTTAGAAAAAAAAATCTTATTTACAAAAATATACTGCTATAATATATTTTTTGATTTTATAATTTAAGTGATCAAATTCTAAAAAGTAAAAATACATAATATTTATTATTTTTATTTGTTTTTTTTTTTTTTTTTGTACCTACATGACGTGTATTGCACATTATTTTACTACAGTATCACGGACATAGTATAAGGAAGTATATATATTATATAATATATATGTTTATCTATTGTCCACACTCTATTTATAGAATACCTACTATTGTATTTCAATATTTATAATTAAATGGTGAATCGTTCGATAATTTGGTTTTTGTTTGTATCAAACTGTCGAGCAGTCAACTTATAGTGCAGTTTTGTGTTTTGTGTTTTCATACAGTATTTTATTATTTTTACTTTATACATAATACTTAAACTCCATAATACAAAATGCAAATAAAAAAGGATATCTTTCTAAATCCAAAGAAAAAAGTAACGTTAGAAAGAACAGAGGGAGCAGATTGCCGTGAAATATATTGTACTCGGTTAAACATGGGGAAAAAGATTATGTACCTCTGATAGAAAGTGGTAAAATGATGAATGAAATCATATCGATAGTGGATAAAGTAACAAGAAAAGCAGATCGTTTAGTTTACAACACGACAACTAATAAAGCAGAAAATTGTATGAGCTTAGTTGCAAAATATACTGGTGGGAAAAGAGTGAATTTTACAAAAACTGGTTCGTACCTTAGGGGCAACTCAAGTTCACTCAAAAGGGCCATCTTGGCACTTGAGCCCATGGAAAGTATTAGCGGGAAAAAGTCCCGGGAAGATATTTAAAAAAAATGTTTCTAGATATCAAGCAATTTCTAAAATAACAATAAAAAGCAAGCAACAAAAGAAAATATTCAGACTTAATAATGGTAAAAAGAATACAGTTAACTATAATTTTGCCTATGGACCAGATGCTGCCGGGTTATGACTGAAGAGGATTTCGAATTTTATAAAAAAAAAAAAAAAAATTAGAAGAATTGAATAACGATGCTATTATCATATGTCAACTAAAAATCAGTCAACGTTAATATATTAAGAAACATCTAATAAATATATATTTAAAATTTTGAAACTTTCAGTAGAAAATACCGACCAATGAAACCGAACTAAAAACGCATAATTTTGATTTTTAAACCCATATACCCCGTTAAAAAAAAAAATTTTTTTTTTACATTTTTATATTTTATATATAAGCTAGTACTAACTATAGGTACTTTTTACATAGATTAATTGAGGAAAAAATGATCGGATATACCCCCTTAACAAACATAAAATTTGGAGGTAATTTAAATTGTTTCTACTTTTTAATAATTATATATTTAATTATTTGCATGTTTCGTTGTATATTTTATACATAAGTGTATGTCGAATTCTCCGCAGTCCACAACAATGTTGTCGAATTAAAATTAAGCCGTAGAAACTGCAGAGTTCAATATTGTAGAAGTGGCAGAAAATACAATTCAACCTCAAAATATTGAATACGCTGTATAAGTATTAAATAATTTAAAATTCAAATTTCCCTTCTGTAGTATAACTATTGAGTAGGACGACTTTAGGGGATGCAAGGCAGATATTGCTAACTTGCAAAATTCTCTCTTATAAATAAAGTAGGTACTTATTTGGTTTTTTTGTCTAGTAAAATATACGATTATAACACCTATATAAATTATTAAACAATTCTATGTAAGAAATTCTACGAAATGTGTGATGTATAAATTATATGATTACGACTATGAATGACCCTATTATTCAATACAGTGGCGTAATTAGGGAAAGAAGTAATTGTCTCGGACAACATTTTTTTGGGAGGCAGCAACATTTTAAGGGTGTAGTTTGAACAATAGTATTAACTATTATTACATTTAAAAAAAAAAATGTTTTGTTTATCAATTTTTTAACATTTGACATTTTCTTTACGACAATTATAGTTTGGTGAAAATTATAATCCGGCATTATCGTATTAAGCAATAACTAATGAGTATAGGTATTACTGCCAAAAATGTTCAATCAACAAAAAACGGGTTATATCCTCATAATTTTGAATAAAATGGGTCTAGAAAATTGGAATTATCTAAGTATTTTATAATTATATATAGGTACGTCATAAATTGAAACGTGGCGTTTGATACGTGCCGCTTCTTTAAATGAATAACTCGTAGATGTAGCGTATTGACTTGTCGTTCTTTATTGTCGATAGAAAAATTATATACAATATTGTAATTGTACAATATTATAAACAAAAGTTGTCTATGTTATTAGTATATATTATATTATTATATATATACAGTCAAATGTCTTCGACTTCTTCTGGTCGAAAATTTGCTTACAGTAAAAAATAAAATAAACATAATTGTAAAATCAATAGCTTCCTCTCTACGCCCAGAATTTAAAATGAAGTAGGATAAATTAGGCAAGACGGTGAGTTGTGGATACTTGGATACTGATGTATCACCTGAGGGTGGGTGTTTAATTTGTATTTATATGTAATAATAACTGTAATAATACCAGGGGTGTCATTTCAATTATTTTTTTCCGGATATGCAAACTTTTAGGCAGGACAACTTTAATATTTCACCAGGCTATTTAAAAAAAAAAATATATATATACATACGTAAATACTACAAACATATACTCGTAAAAAAACATATATCTACCTATTAGGTAATAGGTATAGGTATATATTTTTAAATTAATATTCATATCGTATATTGCAGGCTATGTGGCTATATTATATAACAACACCAATACAAAGTTTATTTCTTATAATAATTCAGGCTATATTACGTCAACAAGTAAATACAATTTTTTGCAATTGTTTTCAGAATATTATTTGTATACTTAATTCTATATATATTCAGTTTTAAAATGTTTATTTTCCTACCTTGTTTGCTAAAATATAGTAAATTTAGTAGTACCTACGTAATTTTTGACATCCATTACATGATTATAGGCACTTTTTTTTACACCGCAGCGTCTTTTTTTAATTTAAGGGGATTTTTGTCTAGTGACATTTTGGCCTAGATTTGATCTTTCTGTATGTTTGTCCTTCTTATATAGATACTATGTAGGTATGTACTAGGTACCTATTATGTTTAAGATACATCATGGCCACTGCTAATTTTTTACGCCTTTTAATATGATATGATATATTTAATTTGTTATTATTTTAGATTCTGAGCAAGGAAGCTAGTGGTTTTACAATGATATTTATTATTATATTTTCTTTGTTAACAAATTTACTACCAGAAGGAGCCGAGGAGGATCTTTAGCGATAGTATGATATTGATATGAAATCGACTGTAGATAAAACTTTCAATTATATGATGTGTGTAGTCATATACTGTATGTATACATATATAATGTATACATACTATTTACTATACATATCTATACCTATAGACTATTTACCATACGGTGTATAACTTACTTACACCGTATAATACTTATACATTATACAATGTATACTGACATTTTTTCATTATATATTGCCATATATAAAGTAAAAGGTTTAAAAAACCACTTTGTAATGTTATATAGTACTATACAGTGTGATAAATTTTAAACCAACAATGATTTATCATTCAATTTAGCATTCAAATCTAAAATAATAAACTTCATCCTGTCTCAGGACTGAAACGACAATGCACTGACTTCCCCTACATATATCTTACTCAACGTGTAAAGTGCTTCCTTGGCTTTTTTTTTTGTTATAAGTATATGAAATACTATTTTTTTAAATTGGCTTCTAACATAGTATAATTTAATTTCTCATCTTTAAAACAGTGGTATAATTTTGTTTCAAGTTTCTTTCAAAGTTACAATAAGGCATTTGAATTCTATAATCATGTATTATATTTTAAATATATTATATACGTATAATATATTCAGACTGAAAATTATGGTAGTAATTATTTACTAATAGACAGATAGGTAGTTTTATATTTTATATTTATATCTTAATTTTTGACATTTTTATACCGTGTATGGTGTACATAGATAGTACGTGTGAAATTTTACAAAAAAAAAAAAAAAAAAAAATATGTAGTAACCCTATTTTACCCCATTAAAAATTGAGTAATCCATTGACTTGTCAGTAATTTCGAATTGATTACTGTATTTATATTCAAAATAAAAATTTTAAATAAAAAAAAATCACTAAATATATTAAAATGATTTTTTACCAACTTAACTGTAATTTACGTTAAATTTACCGGAAAATAATTTTACGTAAATTTCACATCTCTTTAATTGATTTCTGAGAGATAGGTTTAGTATATAGGCCTATAGGTATAGATATTTAAATATAAAGATTAAAACTTACCAACAAATAAAAACCTTGGAAAACGTATCTAAGTAAAATAGTATCTACAATAGTATACTAGTATTATCAATAGCTTCGAAAATTGAAATAATATAAAAAGTAACACATTGGATTTTATTACAACAAAATTTTTAATTTTTCAATGATATTATTATGTGGGTACCTACTTTGTATATTGTGTGCAATTTATCATGTATAAATAATGCATCCTGTATATTCAAAATACGTATATATATATATATATATTAATATATAGATCTTATTCTAAAAATAAAGCGTCATAAACTAGTATAAAAAATATATAATATTTAATATTATTAGGTAAGTATATTCAATATTCTTATATCTTTTAAAATAGCGGTGTGGCACATTGTGTACTGTAAATCGATGATATTTATCTTATAATTATTGGATATCAAAATAACAATATTTTAAAATTATTAATTTTCAAATTACTATTTGACGTTTAATTATTATTATTTTCCCAAAAATCGATAAAATAATCATTAATTATTATTGAATAGAAAAAAAAACTCAAAAATATAATATTTAGTTAACGATGATGCTGATTTGGTACTTAAGATTTAATACTAAAAATAAATATAGAAAATAATTTAGTGTGAATACCCTCTTGAACTCATCAACCAAGCAAAATTAATATTTAAGTATCTAAGTGACCCGGTGTCGGACTACTTATTAAAGAATACAATATAGGCAATTTAAATCACATATTGAGTCAGTAGCCAAATAATTTATATATATATATATAATTTAATCGTTAGAAAGCAAATTGTCTTAAGCTTGTAAGTGATACATATCAAAGTTTACTTTTTGATATTTAGTTTTAATTATATATAGATTAATCTAATAATCTTACTTAAACATGGATATTATTTTCTGAAGTTCATAACCAATGTTTTGAAGAAATGAAAATATCTGCAAGCACTTATTAATATTCACGAAAAATTACATGAAAATTAAAACGTTAAAAGTCGGCTATAAATCGAGAACAAATGACGATATTTTCGGAACGAACGAAAACAAACCAAAGCACCGGATTTGGTTAAAAAATTAGAAGATGAGGGTGGAGGTGCGGGCATTTCCCCATCACCTCCACCGTGAATCTGCTATAAGTCGGAAATAATGATGGAACAAATGAGAATAAAAGAAGAACAATTGAAAGCTCCATATTCGGTTCCAAAATTCAAAGGTGGAGGTGCAAGGGAAATGCACCTACGGGAAATATGACAAAAACCATCACTAATGTAGAACAATAGAATATGATCAAAAAAAAGTTCAAAATTCCTGGAGGATGCTATTTAGTTGATTCCCCTATTTTAAACGTCAATGACTTTGAAACAGCTCAAGCACAAACCATGGCTAAATATTTATGTATGTCAGAGATTCGAACTGCATATGTGTACTACGTCATGTGCCGATGAAATTAATAATATATAGATATACGCTCATTTGTCTACGTTTAAAAATCCTCGGCAGTTGACGTCACAATTTTTGTTTTTATCCCAAGAATGGCAAAACTGGACGAAAACGTATAAATATTGCTGTCATACCTAGATAATTAGCCATGGCACAAACGATGAAATTAAACTCACAAAAGAATGAAATTATTTTGGTGTCGAAATTCGTATTTATTAATTTTTTAAATTATTTCACCAATGAATTATCATTGATTTCAAATTTAATATAGGTATCCACTACTGGATTCTATTCGAGAGGCAAACCACTTCCACTCCTACTTACACCTTTTATTTGATTGAATTTAGATTTTAATATATACCTAAATTAAAGATGATGAAGGTAATTGTATATAAATACATAACATTTTACATGCAAAGTGACTACTCAGCGATTGTCATTAAATAGTGTAATATTTATTGAATGCTTATATATATAAGCATTCAATATATATATATATATGTATAAAGAAAATACACACACACTAATTTTATATTCGGGATATATCTCGGGAAGTATATATAATGTTTATGACATTATTTCAGAACATTATTTGTGCACATTATTTTATTTTTATCAAAATTTAAAAATTATCACTTGTTTATTAAAATTTAAAACAATATTGTTGGTATTTTCTCTTATCATATTATAATATAGGTATATTACCTATATAAATATAATACTAAGATAACGTCACAGTTATGCCGACCGGCGACCGCTGTGTGATGACAGTAATAATTATTATATCATTATCATTTTATATAATATATTTATTTTTATTCGAGTCGGTATTAGTCCGTCGGTATTCTGCGATACGGAAAGAACTTGATAAAGTATCAAAAATGTGATTATTTATTATTTTTTTTTTTATTTTTTTTATTTTTTATATCTATTTTTTTCCCCCCGTCCATTATAATAATAGCAACAGTTCAGAAGTGAGATTTGTTAATATGCACGTGTTAACTTGAAATTATTGAAAGAATTTTTTTTTCTTCTTAATACTTTACTACTATACTACTACTACTTACTTGTAAGTTGTGAAAGTTTAAATAATGAAATGAGCAATACCGAAAATCCAAACGATTGAATAATGAGTTCACGTACAATCAACCTAAAAAACGTACGAAACGAAACTCAGAATTCACAGAATGAATTAATAGGAAACACCACAGCGAATATTTCAGCCAATTTGTCGTCACTCGACTCGACCGTAATTCCACCAATGCCGAATGACACAAAACAATTGATGGAAACGCTGATGGTCCGAAACGCAATGTTAATGCAGTTATTAAAAGTACAGTAGGAAAAACCAACAAACGAAGTAATGTTAGCGCCCGATTTCCAAAAATCTATTCTTATACATATAGTGGATTAAACATAGGATACCAAGCACATGACTGGTTAAAAACAGTGAATAGTGTAGCTAATTTGAATTTTAGCCAATCTATTTTAAATTACAGTTCGTACGAACAGTTTTGGAGGGACCAGCCAGATATTGGTTTTTATCACAAACTATTGTTAGTTGGTCAGACTTCGAAAGCCGGTTTGAAAAAACTTTTATTGGTGAAGTTTTGGTTGGAGATCGATGGAAAGAAATGGTACGACGTGTCCAGTAAAAAGGTGAAAATATCCTCGAATACTTCCATGAAAATGTACATTTATGTTTTTTTACTCAAATTAAGTTTTCGGGAAACGAAAATACAAGTTTTGGAGAGAATATTTTCAAAAAACTTAAGTGTTCACTTATTAAGCCCTGATTACGTCGACACCAACAGTCTCCTGAATAATATTGTGAATTTTGAACGTTTAGACACATAACGTGCGACACGAATTCGTCAGACTATATTGTTTCAAAAGAACAACCTGTACAAAATACAACTTTACCGAATCGTAAAAATAATCAGGTAGTAGGTACACCAAATCACTACATGCACAACTACGATGCATGGACCAGTACAGACTCGAATTCGTTTTAATTGTGATTCAAAGTCGCATATAGTGTCGTCGTGTACAAAACCGCGTATTTCAAAAGGTGCGTGTACCAGTGTCGTTCAACGACACACCAGAAGTCAAAATGTCTTAGTTTAGTGCATACGACAAAATTCGAGACATAGTCAAAAAGCAACAAAAGAGATGGAAGCGAATCCGAAAATTGGAATATTCCGGACCATTCCAGAGCTATCCAGAATCGTATGAAGTTACTTGTTAATATGAGGTTCCAATAGAAGAAGATACATTGTGTAAAATTACGTTTGTAGCAATCATCAACACCGGCAGTCCAATCAGTTTATTGAAACGTGAGTACTAATACCCAATAATGTAAATGTAATAAAACAGAAAATTTTTTAAATTTTCTGCTATCAATGGTATTAAATTAGAAGTATTAGGTACTTTTGAATCTGAGATTTCTGTTGATGGTAATATTTTATTTATGCGTTTTTACATTGTACCAAAGGATACTACGGTGATGAATGCAATCTTAGGAAGATATTTTATTGCTAAACCAGGTGTAAATATTTGTTTCTGAGAAAAGCAAAATTGGATTTCGAAAATAATAGAAATGAGACTGATAAGAATGAATTTAATCAAATTTTGTGTATTAATTATAAATATGAATACGAGAATGTGAAAGAAATACTGAATGTAAACCCTGAGTTAAACCAGAATGTGAAAAAAGAATTGTGCGAGTTATTTAAGAATGAAAATATGAATAAAAAGTGTAATAATAATATGTATGAAGATCCCAACCTGGAAATGAAAATAGTGTTAAAACACGACCAACCTATATCTTATAGACCGAGGCTAATATCTTACAGCGATAAGGAAAAATTGTGAATTATTTTGAACGAATTACTGAAGGAAGGAATAATTAGAGAGAGTAAAATTCCATATAGTAGTCCGATTGTACTCGTCAGAAAAAAAAAGTGGTGACTGTAGATTATGTGTAGATTATGGCGAACTAAACAAAATTACAATCAAGGATAATTTTCCAGTACCACTTATTGATGACCAAATCGATCAATTAAAAGAGAAAAAATATTTCACAGTGTTAGATTTAAAAAATAGATTTCACCATATAAAAATGAATAAAGAATCTATACAGTTTACCTCTTTCGTTTTTACGGGATATTTGTTCTAGAACCAAATTCATTTGAACAATTATTAGCAATTAAACAAAACTTAGATGAAAATATTATAAAAATCCATGATGAATTACAAATTAGAAAAATAAAGTTTACGAAATGCGAAAATAATTAAAATATTTGCTTCCGACCAACTCTGCGACCTGAATTACTCCCATCGTTCATGCCTGTAGGAAAAAAACCTTAGTCCTCTCCTCAAATATTGTATAAATTAGTGGTTTTGAGAATGTAAAAAAATGTTCTAATGCTATATTATATTATATATTTTATTTTGAATATGTTTCCCATCACGTATATTTTATTGTAAATTGAAAATATCACTACCTATAATCTATGATTTTTTTCTTATTTACCTTAATATTGGATAGGATCTCTTCTTATGCTCTATACTTACATTACTATAATTTTTGCCTCCTTGGCCTGACTAAATATAATTCCCGGCCTGAAATATTGCCCCAGTTCACCTCTATAGGTTCTTATAAGTAGGTATAGGTATATAGGTACCTATCTATATATAATTATAGAAGTATAAATTTAGTACTTATATTTAGTAAAAGAAACTTCTTGTCAGGACTGTCACATAGTTTGTATATATTATAACTAAAATATTAGAATAATATTACCACCCATTTTGATATAGGGTTATCGACTGACATTCTTGTACCCCTTGGGTGTGTATGACTCCTAAAAAAAATGTTTACATTTCAAATGCTATTTTTCTACACATATTTTTAGGTTTGTGGGAAAAATTGTCCCTAATAGCCCCTTCTCTGGAACAGTAACTGGAATTGCATCAATAAATTAAATTTAACACCAAAAATATCTTCAAATTATACCTATTATTGCAAAAATATTTGATAAAATAAACAATATTATACCTATATTACCTATATTATTAATATATTAAATATATTTAGTGTTTGTTTTCAGGGAGGGGTAAAATAATGTTCAAAAGATTTTACCCGTAGGCATAGGCGTGCGCACGGGGGGGGGGCGGGTTGGCCGCGGCCCCTCCTGTGGCCACTGGCCCGTGGTTTTTGTTTATAATAAATGCAATACATATTTGTATACTATATAGGTAAATATAAATTTGATTTTAATATTGCGTCTATAAATTATATCTATATATAAATTTGCAATCAGACTGAAAATTGTTTTATATTTGGTTCATTAGAGTCGTCGTTATAACAGTGATTGTAAATACGTAGGTACAACCCATAGAATTCTATGTACTAAGTACAAACTATTATTATTAATCATCTCTGATATCAGCAGCTATATGGTGGTTATTGTGTTTTTCATGGTAGACCGAATGATTACCTATTACCCATTAGACGTAGGTACAAGTATTATTATTTTAATGTTACTATTATTATTATTATTATTAAGTACAAAAATCTTTGGTTCAGACATTTTTTTATGTTGGGCCCCCCCTGCGAACAAAGTCTGCGCACGCCTATGCGGCCGTAGGTAGGTTGTAGGTATATGCCTTTTCCCAAATGTTACCTCTATACCTATTATATGGGGCTACGGTATACCTTTTACCTCCTCCACCCGTTCCTGTGTCGACATTTGACAGCCAACTACCTAACTGAAATTATTCGATAGTTATAGATGGGTATTTTGAATGAAATAGGTAGGTAGGTTAGGTACATTATGTAGGCGTTAAAAATCAAAATAGATGGTCGAGATAAAAAAAATTGTTGAGATAGCAATGAAAATATGTAGGTATAGGTAGGTAAACCTATATAGGTACCTACCTACCTACCTACCTATAGGTATACACAATAAACGAAAGAATAATGGATAGGTAGGTACCTAAATAATAGTTATGTAGGTACCTATATAGGTAGTGTCGTTTTCAGTGAGATAAAAATATTTTTTCGGAATAGAAAAAAAATCAAGAATAGGTATGTATGTGATCCGAAATGCCACTCGCGGTAAATAACGGAGAAAAAAAAATGGCCGTCGCCCGTTTGTAAAGACGAAACACGTCTTACGGCTCGGTGGAAGTTTTTTTTTTCTTCTTTCGTTTTGTGTTTTTTTTTTTTTTACATGTATTAATCCCGCTACGACACTGGAGGCAATGTACGCGTTACCGAAAATCGAACAGAAAACGCCAAATGTCGGGGCAACTGCCGTGTCGCCTACGGCGCGTCGTTGCCACGTTCGGCTCGTTCTGTGGTGCCGCGCGTGTATTCATGTCTCGTGTATTCATGTATCCGTGTCTTTTGTGTGCGTATGTATTCGCGTGCCGGTAGCCGGCAATACGGGGTGCGCATGCGCGACGGGGCTTCCGATTTTCCTCTTCATACCGTTGCCGTGAGTCCATTGTGCGTTGGCTGTTTGCAAGACGCGTACGAAAGTTCCACGTTTCGTTGTAGTTCGCATACCGTTTTTTTTTTACAAACAACACACCGTCCACGGTACGATATCCGTTTTTTTTCTGCCCGTTCCGAATAGCACTGACGGACGTGTCGACGTATTTTGTCGTCCGGTAGTTACCCACCCAACAAATACCGCGTAATATAGACGTCGTGAATTTACGGAGTTTGATCGGTGAAAATGGCTTTTCTAAAACTGTCGTCTTGCACGTTCCGGAGGCGCATGTTGTTGCAAGAGTCGCTGTACAGGAGCGGCGATCGCGCGTGCATCCGCCTCGTGCGTTCGGTGACCGCCAACAACGGGCCCGAAGAACAGCAACAGCGCAGGAACAACTGCGTGGCCGCGGTGCGGTCTACGGACACGGCCCGCGTCGTCGACGGCAAGCACAAGTGGGACCCGCTGGACACGACGTTTTCCGACCCGAAGGCCACATTTAAGAGCAAGACCACCGGGGAAATACTGAGGGCGTACATAGTGTACACGCTCTGCTCGTCCAATTACCTCGTCGAGAACAACATGCAGGTAAGCGGAAATCGTTCGCGGCTATCATCTTCTCATATCCGCTTTCTGTCCCGATCGCTCCGGGTCGGCCAACCAAGTCCCCGGCACTTCAATCGGATTACATCCTGTTCACTTACACCATCACCCCCCCGCTCACCTCATATCAATCTATTACATCGTCCCACCTCTTTCCTGGCTTTCCTATTCCCCACTTTTCTTTAACATTCCCTTTACTAACCTTACTGCCTCTGTCTCTTCCCTCCCTAATAATGCCCGAATGGCGAGTCATTTCAATCTATTCTCTCTCATTTTTTTGGCTTCTCTGATTACTCCACTCATCGAACTTAACATTCCCATCTCTGTTACACTCGTCCTCTGTTAACTGTCCTTATCTACTGCCCAATATACTGATCCATACATCGTTGCAGTTCACTAATGCCTTAACCGGTTCGAACTATGGCTGTAATTAATACATACTAATATGTTCAAAGCCGGTGACTACTACGCCTCATCATCACAAGTCGGGTGTGCCTAGCAGATGAAAACGGGTATTCATCAAATGTTTTATTTATTTTTAAGTGTTCTAGAGTACTTAGCTGATGGTATGTGACATCAAAATACCGTTGCCATTGAACATGTATATATACTTATAAGTATACTTAAGTTGTAGGTACACAATAGAGTTTATTAGAGGTGACCGCAGCATTATATCTGAATATTGATGTAAAGCAGTGGTTTCACACTCAAATTACCAACGGGAAATATATTTATACATCAAAGGTCCGCAATCAAAAAATGTACCCATGTACCTAGATCTTTTTACTTTTTTTTTTTTTTACTCATAAAGTTTTCAAAATTTTTGTATGAAATACATTTTTTTATTGTGGGCCTCATGAACGGTTCTGGACAGAGTGTCTTGACCACTGATGTAAAGTAATAGGGAACCTATAGACATATAACAGGTAGTTCATAAGTTCATATAAATACAATTTGACATCTTTGAACAAATAAATTAAATTAATAATTAAAAGTATACAATAGATGGGTAGCTTAGGAGTTTGGGGGAGGGCAATTGCTATGGGTGGCACATTTTAAAATGTGATTCCTTTGTTTTTTTGTTCATTTACTGTTTTGGAAAAGTATTTTTTTTTTTTTTTTGGTAGTTTTTATACAATTTAAGTGCACCTTTTAAATTCTGAGCGGAGTGAAGAATGTATTGGTTCTACAATGATGTGTTTAATATTTTTTTCTGTACGCATAGATAAATTTTTCAGGTAGAAGGAATTAGTGGTAAAGCTAAGAATTTCTTATGAGGAGGCTTATGATCCCATATGACTTTTGAGAACAACATTTTTGGTAATTAATATAAGAATGTAAATTTAATCATCCAAGACTAGGAAATCTTTATTGTGAATTTAATATTATTTTCTCTCATTTATATAATGTATATAAGCTTAAGATACAATAAAAAATTGGTACTTATTTAGTTAATGTTTGCAAAGAAAATATTTATTCGCCACTCTTGTTTAGTTAATGCTTGCCATTCTTTTTTTCAATTTTTTGAGCTTTTAATATGTGTATTACTATTACTGTTTGGCGAAATAGGAGTAGCAAGAAATGAATAGGAACTAAGAGGAACTTCCTCAATTTATACTACCTAGGCTATGTTTATGTAACAAAGTAAACTAAATGAACACAATCCTATTATTTAAATATTAAAAGACATATCAGAATTTTGGCCACCAACATGATTGTGAATTAAATTAAATAATTTGTATTTTTATCATATTATAATTGTATTTTATTGTGTTTGAATGTATTTTTTTTTAATTACCTATTAATATTAACTTGATAAAAATACATATTAAAAAAAAATTTTAATTATACCTATTTCATATGTATTAATAAAAAAAAAAAATATTTAAACAATAATAGGCTTATATATTAAAAGAGAAACACGGGAAAAATAGTGTTGGGCATTAACTGAACAAGGGTGGTGGGAGAATATTTTCTTAGTAGGTGACAGCGAAACAAATGCCAAACAATTTTAAAATTAAAAATACCTTCCCAGTTTTGAGAAAAAGGTTGTGCCATTAGTTCTTACCCTTTGCATAATGTAAAATAATTTCCATCAACTATATTTATTTTATAATAACTTAATGATTTTTTTAAATCTCTATATTTGTAGGTGGGTATTAGGTGCTGATTTGATTTATGTCAATGGTTATTTGAAAAATAAAATGAAGAACTAGGTATATTGTATGTTATAGTTTTAGTTCTTTCTGAGTTTAAAAATTCAAATATTTTATATTTGACTTTATAAATAATAATGAAACACCAATGTTAGAAAAAAGTTATAAGTTCACACATATTAACATAATTGATGACTTTAGCCAAACGATACAAGCACCAATCTGAGCAAAGTTGTGTTTTTCAGTGGAACATCTAGATATGGGTGTTAATTAACATATTATGTGCTTTAGATTTTATTGAAAAGTTGATTTAGATAGATGGGGTCTTGGTTTATTCCAGGTAAAATTATTATTAGTGGAACAATGAGACAAATGTCAACTTTATAGTATATATTTTATATATATTCTCCGCGTTAGGTTTATTTTATCTCCCGAGTGCTACTGTTTGTATTTTGCATGTGTTGTGACAATGTTTTGTAACACAAAACTTTCGCCTAATGATAAAAAATAACTTATAAATGTTGCAAGAGGACCATAAAGGCCTTACAAGGCCCTTATTCAACTAATTTTCAATTTATTTTCATTACTAGAAGAGTGAGAGAGTTTGGAAAGATTGCCCCCAAAAAAATACTCCAGGTCTTAATACTCTACCAACTAATTGCCGACTGACTTTCATTTCTGGTGGGGGAGGGGTTCCACTCCCCTTTGTATGGCTATAAATGGAAGGGATCGGTAATTAGGAAGACTAGGATGTAACAATGACTATAATAAAAGTCTCATCTAATTAATCAGCAAATTAGGGGCTATTTAAACTTTGTAAAAAATATTTAAAACATTTTGGGGGAGGGGCCTAGATCCTAAGAACTCCCTCTTCCCTGGATGCATTACTGACTCTTTTTTTTTGTTTGGATATGAGGCGACAAATTACTATAACATCCCCCTATAATTAATATTTCAAATTATAAAAAAATAAATAGATAAATAACAATTCAAGTGGAATAACGAGCTACATGCAGAAGTTAAACTATACCTACAAATTTGGTATGTTATATTTGAAATAATTTTCCTGAAAATTTCATAAAGTGGCCCTTGTTATATGGCCAAGGTGTTCAATTGTATATTAATTTTATAGTAATTAATTACTCAGTTTACATTTTACTAAAATAATTTCAACTGGTAATATGTAATGTATTATATATATATTGAATTTAAATTTATAATATTATACTGTCATCAATACTGAGTTAAATATAATAATATTTTTTAGCTTATGAAAATTGTTAAAGCAGTTTGCCGTGAAAAATTGTTTACTCTTCTGATGAAAGTAACATTTTATGGTCATTTTGTGGCTGGAGAAAATCAGCAAACCATTATTCCTACATTAACACGCTTAAGATCTTTTGGTGTCAAACCAATATTGGATTATTCTGTTGAAGAAGACATTAGTCAAGAAGAGGCAGAGAAAAGAGAAGTGGAGTAAGTATTTTTGTGATGTAGTATTAAATATATTTGTTTTTTTGTATATTAGTATTTAAGATTAGTAAATCACATTATATTATGTCTATTAAATTATATTTAATTTCAAACTTAACTGTGGCACTTTAAGTATGAAAAAAATTGCAGCCTTTTTATATGAATAAATTGTTTTATTTAATATTTTTATTAGAATGTTTCAATCAAATTATAAAATATTGAAATTTTGAAAACTACATAATATACAGAGATATTTTCCCTTAAATTATACAAACAAACAATAAAGTATTGATTAAATTTAAAATGTTAAAATTAGCATACATATTCATTGTATTAAACCTGCATTGCTTTCGGCATGATTTTTGAGCTATGAAATCATTTACTGAATTATCATAGTCAATGTTGTTAACTAGTTCTATTTATATTGCTAAAAAACTGAATGTATTAAATTTATCCTCTTTCATGCTAGACCTTAAATAATTTTTGATACATTTTAATATGGAAAACATACGTAAAATTATATCAATGTTGGGAAAAATTGTTTGCTAATTTCCACTGTGAATTAGTAGTCAAGGAATGCAAAATTATTTGAACAATATTTTGAAGATAAGCCTTAAAATGAAGACATTCATTCAAAATGAAAATATTTTTCTAAATCATAATTTTAAAATTCTTGTAGTTTATTAACTTTTTATGTCCTTTCTTCAGTTTAAAGTTTATTTAAGTTAATCAAAAAATCATACTTTCCAAAAGTATCATTGTAAGCAGCATATTGTTTTTTTAGCTCACTGAAAATCAATCTAAAATTATTGCAATATATGTTTTCATTTTAAACTTTACTCTTGCAGTTATTTTTCCTAGATTTATTTGCTTGAAGTTTATATTTTTTAGTTCTTACTTTATATTATGTTTATTCTTAAGTTTTTAAACATTTACTTAAATTTATAGATTGATGTTTAAACATTTATTAAGGACTGATAACGTTCAACTATTTTCCCCAAATCAATGTTTACTTTTTGAAGGTCGTTCATTGTACTATTAAAGTGATTCAAAAATTCTAAAATTTAGTCATAAATACTGTTTCAAAACAGTCAAGTTGATATTTTATACTAGATGCATCAACTACTTGTAGTAACTTGTAAGTAGTTGTTTAACATTGAAGATGAGGACATTGTTTTCAAAATACGTATTTGTTAAATAAAAACAAATTATTTTGTAGAAACTGGGTATTTATTTATATATATAAATAATTCTACAAGTAATTCAACACCAAAATAAAAAAAAAATAAAAAAAAATAAAAAATAGATGCATCATACTATATTTTTCGTAATGCCTTTACAAAAAAAAAAGTTATTTTTTTAATAGAATTAACTCTTTGGCACATTTTTTAATAATTTATCCAAATAGTCATTTGTACACTGAAGAGGGTTCTAATACTTCAGTCTACAATATAATAGCCAACAGTAATTTAACCAAAATTATTTCAGCCAAACAGTATTTCATTCAACAGTATTTTGTCCAACAAGAATTACAGCTGACATATTTTAGCAGACAAATATTACGGTCAATGATATTTTAGCAGACACCTAAGAATAGTCCAATGGTATTGCGTGGTATCTACAATGCATTACATCCCCGGTTCGGCCCCCGTGTGAAAAAATTGTACGGTCAAAAAAACAGATTCCAAGTCATGTAGAACTTTATAACCATTTTGATAAACATTGTTACCAGGTTAGTAGCATAAAATAAAACGTAAATGGGAGGACGGACCAAAAAAAAAAAAAAAAAAATGTTGGAATTTGTATAAAAAATGCTGTGCAAGTAAAGGCAGTGAAAGTTAAAAATAAAGACAAATTCGTAGAATGCAATTTGCTATAAATATATTACATTCCGATTTACAACAATTTTCCATTATTTTACTCGGAAATAAAATAATATTACTTCACTGTAAAACCAATATATTTGTTGCTAATCTTAGAATCTAAAATAAATAAATATTTAGGTATATACATGATATATAAATAATTTAGAAAATTTTTTAATTATTTGTTATACATTTTTAATTACTAAATTACTAGTATACTAATTACCAGGTATTTCTTATACATATTTATAATATTTATTTTATATAATGCTTATATTTTTAATTTATTAATAATATAAATAATATTTATTCTAGATCCAGCATGTCAGAAATAGAAAAAAGTGATAAAAGTGCTGCTCAGAGAGAAGGTAAATATACAAATTTAATAGAATATTGGAGTATCCACTTAATAATAAGTATTTTAAATAGTTATTATTTACCTTATTGATTTAAGTCATTTAAGGGCTGTTATTACAATGTTATTACAATGCTCAATAATATTGTTGTATAATGCCACTGCAAAGTGTATATGCGATAACAAAACTGGTTTATTTTGTTGTTTGTCAATTACGATTATTGCATTATTATCATGTAGGTACGATTATTATTGTCAATATAATATATTACCTATAATATAGGTATTATAATATAAGGTAAATATGAAAATGGAAAATGTGATTCGATCGTTCTCTGGAGTAGGTACCTAAGTATCAATGAAGGATATGTAATAGGTAGTATAATAGGTATAATAATACCATTGGTTATATATATTGTTTATTAAAAAGTAAATTGGAGAGCACCAAGCTTTAAGCTGCACGGCGCTAGAAAAAAAATGTAAACTCATATAATTTAAATGACTGTGTATACACTACATTGACCACTAGTGGCAATAGTGATTACTATTATCCACTACTAATTTTTCTTCTAATGGCGAAAAATTGGCTTGCCTATCTTGCTTCATTTTCAATTTTAAAATGTAAATTAAAGACGAATATTTATTTAAAAAAATAACACCATTTATGTTTATCAATTACAAAAAATAATAATAGTGTTCTATTATCACATAATAATTGATTTCATTATTAATCAATGAATATTGTTTTAAATTATCTAACTGTTAGTTAGTACTAGCGGTAACATTGCAATAATGGTCTGTATTAAACTCGCTGCTAAAGTACCCGTTACACTAAACTACACGCTAGCTTAGCTGGCATATAGATAAGATTTAGAGGGACATTGTAATAACGGCCTTAAATGTACTATTTTATATTGTGTATATAATTCATTGTATAATATATTCTTATGTATTCTTTGGTAAGGGTTTATATTATAGAGTACATTAAATAAAAATTAAACTATTATTATAAAAAAAAAATTGAAAATTAGATGACATCATCATAGTCCATGATAATATATTATTATATAATCACAATACAGTAAAACTTCAATAAAATGGAAAAATAACTTTAGACCGTATAGTTTTTCCATTTTAATGGGGTTTCTGTCTTGTGGAGATTCACAAAAACGGAAAGATGGAAAAAACGTGTGATGGCACAAACAAAATACGATTTGTTACTGAACCGAGAGCAACTCAGATATGCTATATAATATATACGTACATATCAATTTTATTACCTGTTTATCAATTTTTCCTTCTCTGTGGGTATCGACAATACGAACATATAATTAACGGTCATACTAAGTTAAGTTTTCCATGTTATATTTTCCGTATAAGTAGGAGTTTTCAGCCAATTTTGAAACAGAAACATGTCTGTTTCCGGTTTAGTGAGGTATTCATCTTGGCGGGATGAATTCATTATGTATTTGAAACAGGAACAAAGATGTTTTCTGTGTTACCGGGGTTTCTGTCTTACAGAATTTAAATCTTATCGATGTTTAACTGTATATTATTTGAATAATAATCTTAGTAATCATGACTTCATTAATTTTATTTTTATTATTCCATTTATAAAAGATGTTCTATTTTACATTCTAGTTTTCCTTTACACTTCAGAAAACTACTAGGAAAATCAAAAAATTAATTCTGAAAAGTATAATCTAGAACAAATTGGCTATCAAAGAACCTTTACTTTAAAATTCCTATTAGACTCCTATTTAAAAAATTCAAAATAATAGGTAAATAAATTTCATAGTAAAATCAATACATCATTCGTTACTTTGCTCAATACCTAATATGTTAAAAATTTTGAATTATTGACTTCTTTATTTAACTAAGTTGTGTAATGATATAATGTTTTGCACTTTTTTATTATTATTATAGATTGGATAATTTATAACAAATGCATAATATTATATCTTAGTTTTAGGTTATCCAATTTTGCTTGTATGTTATCTATTTAAACATACATACAACCATGATAAAATAGATAGGTATGTCAGCAATAATACAAATTTTAGTTCAATAAGCGCATTCCCACTTTTCCTCATGTATTAGGTTCTCCGTTCATTAAATTCTGTGGTGATAGCTTGGAAATCTATGCTTGATATATGTAACCAATGAGAGGCGGAGAACTTAATACACGGTAAAAGTGGGGATACTTCACAGAGATGTGCGTATCACAATGTTGCTGACATACCTATCTATTTTGTTATGCATACAACAACATATAAAAATATAATAAATATATTATATATTATATATATTTATATATTAAATAAAAATTGGCAATAATAGGTAGGTATATAAAATTTATATTAAGTTGTTATTTAGGTACCTAACCTACTAAATGAAATTATCAACTTGTTTTCAAAATGTTGTCAAGGTAACTTTTATTTAGAAATATTATTTGATATAACTTGCCCACCTCTGATTGCAGGACTTGAAATCTACCACATTATTTTCTTTTAAATGCTAAGCTTTTTTATGTGATATTATTCCTGGAAAAGTTGAGAAATTATGATATTCAAAAAGTGTAATATGTAACAACTATAATAACTTTATGTTATATGATTATATTTACTAATTTTATATTTTATTTGATTAACACTTATATGTTTTTCTGTTTGGGGTGGTTCCTATTGGATAGCTTCTGTTTCAGCAGAAACAGTTGGAGGTAGTCTACCACAATTTCATGTGGATAAACAGTTTGCAGACAGAAGATATAAGGTACAAAGTGCTAGAACCTATTTCTACTTGAATGAAGCTACTTGTGAACGTAACATGGAGATATTTCAAAATTGTCTACATGCAGTAGCTGGTAAGATTTGGAAACAATAATGAATATAATTATATACATTTAGACTAAAGAATAATATTAAAATATCAAGTATCGATGGTTGAATTTAATAATTTTAAATGTTAAGGATTATGCTTAAAAATTATTATTTTATTTTATGTTTTAAACTTAAAGTAATTTAAAAATCTAGGATATTTTTACATAGCCATCATTAAATACAATCTCTGTAAATGTACAATTAATTATATTTTCATAAATTATCTTCTTATTGTTCTCTATTTAATGTTTGTTAACAAACATAGTAATTATTGTTTTCACTAGTTATATAATAGGGGTGTTCCAATCCATTTATTTTGCTGTAATATTTAATATAGTGTACTCAAATATTTATTTATATATTTTCATCTGTATTTTTTAAAATTCTCAAGGTAATAATTAAGTATTTATTCATTTTCAGATATTCTAAAATTATTTTCTATTACAAATTGATAAAAAGTTCAATACTGGTGACTTTCTGTGAACATTGTTATCTAAATGACTATTAATGTATTTGATATAAGAGGTATGTCCAAAATGTAAGTTTCATTGGGCAATAAAAACATGTTAAAGTCTAAATTTAAAAATGAATTTTATTTAAATATAAATTACATGTACTAAGCTATTTTTCAACATAGTTACCACCATTATTTAGGCACTTATCATATCAGGGTATTAGTTTTTGTATTCCTTCCTCATAGAAAGATGCTGCTTGCGATTGTAACCATGTATTAATAGCTTCTTTCACCTCATCATCTTCATTGAAGTTCTAACCACCCATAAATGATTTCATGTGTAAAAAAAGATTGGGTGTTAGGTCTGGACCGTTGGGTGGATGATTAAATAGTTCCCATGCAAAAACTGCGAGAAGTTGTTTCCTCACATTTGCTATGTACGGTTGGGCATTGTCGTGAATGAAAACAATACCGTGGCTAAGCATGCTTTGTTGGTCATTTTTGATTGCATGACGTAGTTTTTTTTAACCGTCCCACAATTAGGATTTGCGTTGATTATTTGACTACATGGTAAAAAGTCCATTAACAAAACTCTTTGTCAGTCCCAAAACACCATGCACATAATTTATCAAGTTGTCAGTGTCTTGTTTTTTTTTTGTTGATGGCAATGTGATATTCCTCCACTCCATACTTTTGCGTTTTGATTTAGGGGTGATATGGGAAACCCAAGTCTTGTCCCTTGTGACAATATAGCTTAAAAATTCATCGCCATCTTCTTCGTATCGAGACAAAAAAAAAGTGCACTACCCTGAGGTTTCACTCTGTGTTCATCTGTAAGAATTTTCGACACCCAACGTGAGCACAATTTTCGAAAATTTCGTTATATTGATACAATTTCATGAAGAAAGGAATGGAAAATTTGAGGGAAATATATTGATTGTAATGTCATGGTGAATCTTCTGTTTTCATGAATTTTTT
Organism: Pemphigus obesinymphae; assembly: GCA_025469235.1. Taxonomy (NCBI): domain Eukaryota; kingdom Metazoa; phylum Arthropoda; class Insecta; order Hemiptera; family Aphididae; genus Pemphigus; species Pemphigus obesinymphae. Next base: position 16,244 of record JAIPRL010002891.1, on the reverse strand, counting down.
CCTAACTTCATGCACCAAAACATCATTAACCAAAGATAGTCACTCGGTCCGTTCTTCATCATGAATATTTGTGTAGCCTTCATTGAAAAGTTGCATTCATCTCCTTACCATTGAATCCCTCATTGCATTTTCTCCATAAGTTCAATAAATTTGACGATGAATATCAGCTGGTTTGATATTTTTTGCATTTAAAAAACAAATCACAGATCGTAATTCACATGTAGTGAAATTTTCTATCCAACTAGTTCCAAAATGGTTTTAAAATGTCCCAAACAAATTAATGAAATAATCGGTAATGACCATAATTAAGATAACAGCGCAAACACGATAAAAATAGAAAACTGAACTTACTTTCTGGATGTACCTTCCTTATATCATTATTTATTATTATGACGAATTACTCTTTGTGCAAAATAAGTTGAATCTGTGCTAAAAGATCCATAGATGCAAATATGTATATTGTTTACAGAGTGTCGTCAATCTTCTTTGAGTAAATGACCACTGTGACCATCCCGTCAAACACCCCTCTCTCCATCCATCTCTGTTGGATGTTCGTTCCTTCCAATTTGATCCTCCACCTAAAGCACTTGCATCTTTTTTAACTAGATCTTCCCATCTCATATGAGGTCTTCCTAATGGCCTCTTCCCTGCTGGATCTTTTTCTAATATCATATGTAGCAAGGGATTCTGGCTACACCAAACATGTCTAGCCCACTTTAGTCTTTTACTCCTTATTGTCTCCACTATATTCGGCATATGGAAAAGTAGTTCTAGCTCATTATTTGTTCTTATCCTCTAATCATTGCTATTGCTATCTTTCATAAGTCCATAAATCTTCCTTAAAACTTTTCTCTCCCTTACTATCAGCTTTCTTTCATCTTCTTTTTGTAGTGGCCACGTTTCCACTCAGTAAGTTATAACTGGACGCAGTAGTGTCATATATAGCTGTATCTTAAGTTCTCTCGATAAAGCTCTAGACCCTAACGGTTTTGCCAGCCCATAGAAAGCTTTATTGCCGGCAGTTATCCTTGCTGAAATTTCCTTAACTATCTCATTCTTTTCAGTTATAACTGACCCTAAGTATTTAAACTGCTTGGCTGTGTTGAAAACATAGTTCCTTGCGTTCAAGGATGGGTACATACCCGCAATTGTCGTCAATATCACATACTAAAATTGTTTTATCAAATTGAATTAAGATTGAATTAAAATAACTATTTTCTAAATTTAATATTCATACAATATTAATAAGGACATTTAAATTTATTATTATTTAAACTATATATATATACAAAATAATGCAATATACCTATTATGCATTTCATATAAAATCAATGAAATATCTAAGGATGGGTAAAGTTAACAATATTATTAACTAATTAGTTTAGTAAATTTGAAACATTTTTTAAATTGTAAAAAGTTATTTATTTAATAACTAGTTAAAGTTCAAAGTTTAAACCTGAGTGTTAATTAATTTGATGGTTATTAAATCCGTGCTACATAAAACAATATTTTTTTTACTCATAATAGCGTAATAAGAGTTAATTGTAGGCAAAAATGGATACCTATAATTATAAAATAGATAATAAGTTTTATTTGAGTGTATTTTAAAAAAATATAAATAATAATAATTTTATGAAAAATGTGTACCTTAAAATTTTTTTTAAAATTAACTTATTATTAACTTTGTCACAGATTTCTTCAACTAAATAATTTGATAAACTTATAGTACATAAAATGAATTAGTGAAGTTGAAAAGTTAACAATAACAAAATTATTCGACATAACCATAACTCATTAATTAGTTGAAATATATCCTTGGAAATATTTATCTGTATGTCTAGATCTGACAAATATTCTGTTCAATATTTAAAATAGTTTTAATGTAAACACTTATGCTCAATAATTAAAATATTTTAAACGTAAAATTGAATTACCATTAATAAAAGTTTGTCACCAAAATTTTTGAAGTCAAATTAAAAATGCTTTTTAATAATTCTAGTACAGGGAACTTTAGTCACACTATGTTAAAGTATTTAACGGACAGTTGACCAATTTGTATATATTTCTATCAGAATCCTATGTCGATATTATTGTTACTTTTAATTGTTGCTTTTCAATTGTTAAGTGCACAATGGTATGGTATACAAAATAGTGATTTACCACAGCTGTATATTATTGTGTTTACTTTTTGGTTGTTTTATTATGCATATTTTCATCAAATTTTAGAATATTCATGTTAACTCGGGGAAAAAAAAATAATAACATTTATCTAAAATGTTGGTTAGTTTGTATAATAATATTGGCGAACTTGTTTGTTGTATCACTTAGTTTATATTATTTGTTAGATAGTAGTATATATATGTGTAATTTTAAATCAGTTTAAACCAGTTTGTGTATTTATTATTAAATAGTATACAATTAATAATAGGGTACAACATTTAATAATATTCTAAAAAATAAGAAAATCACACTAAAAAAACTTATCACATTAAAATGCTACCTAATGAAAATACTGATATATAAATATATATTTGTATATTTGTATAGGTGTCTTTGCCAGCAAAGAAATACAGTTAACAACTGATATTGATCCTATCAAGAGTAAATAGAAACTTAAAATTACACAGGTAAACCAGCTTGTTGTAAAAAAAAAAAAATTTATATTAAAATATTAATACTAAAACAATTTTAATAAGTAATATTTTGAAATAAAATAAAATAAAATATAAAAAAAATGTATTGAATGTTTACATTCTTCTGTTATTTTTATTTATTTCTATGCCAAATATATAAAATTCATTAAAAAATAATGCATTTTATATTATGTAACAATACATTTCTCTATTTTATAATTGTAAAAAAAAATAAATGTATAAAAAGTACATTATAACATTATAATACACCAACAATAATATAATATTAATTTGAATTTTTTTCAACTTTTTTTTTTTGTGGCAGCAGAGTAATGTGTTTAGTTGTAATGTATGAGTACCACTTTACGCATAAACTACTGTACCAATTTTGATGAAATAAAAATTTTAATGATTTTTTAAATTGTCTGTAGGTTCTTTTGTATATTATATGCTGATACAATTGTTTGTATAAATTTGTAAAAATGTTTTACAAATGTTTGTAAAATGCACAAAAACTTACAACTTACCATTTATAGTTACTTTAAAAGTCTTACAATCTTGTGCACATATTTATAAATAGTAATATGAATTGCTGTATGTATTGAGTTCGATACTCTAACAAATATCTATACTTTTTATACTTTTTATTTACATTTTCATGAACTTCAACTTATTATATATTATACAAATTAAAATTGACAAATTGATAATGGGAAAACAATAATAACTATGTAAACAAATTATAAGGACAGATGGACATACAAATACAATGGAGATATATAGATTCTAAATTTTGTATAGAAACCTAAAACTAAAAATAATTAAAAATAATAGTGTTTTCAATAGGTAAATTGTAAGTCTTTTAGTTCATACAACACATGCAGATGTTAATTCTCTTAAATTAATTCTAAGACCTTTATCTAGGAAATATATATACATCTAGGCATTAGATTACATGTCAGCATGAGTCGTATAAATGAAAAGGCTTTTGCAATATTTTCCTATTGAAAATATATTCTTTATTAAATTTAATAATGTTAATTTTTTTTTTTTTTTTTTAATTATACAATATACTCTGTTCTAGATAAGACCAATTTTCATTCAGTTTATGTAAGACCACATAATAATTGAATTGGTGGTTGTTGACATTCCATCAGTAGAATTTGTAAACACATTCCCAATATTAGCATATATACATAAAGTGTCTTACTCGTAACATTTCCGTGTTAATCTTATGAAATTGCCTGTTGAGTGGCACTTGTTGAGAAACACTGAAGTGACACTCCAGGCCTATGTGCTACCCATAGACACCCGTATAATACATCTACTATTGCCGTTGTGCACAGTAGGTAGCTGTCTATGATTAGACATATCTGGGACAGAGTATGTAAAGTATATATGAATAAACTTTAATAATTGTATTTTCTTTATATTTGGATAGGTATATGATCAATATGATAATTGTTATTAATTTATATTGGTATATTATAATACATCAATACAAAACCCATAGTTAATTAAGTATATAGTATTTCATGTAGGTACTTTTGTAATGTTTATTATAGATAATATTTTTAATAAATATAATCTAAAATAAACATAAAATTATTAAAATTAATTTAGTATTAAATATTATATCAGTCTTAATTATGATCAATATAATAATAATTGATATTGATATATAATTAATAATACATCAATACAAATACCATAATTAATTAGGTATATAATATTTCATGTAGGTACTTTTCTAATGTTTATTATAGATCATATGTTTAATAAATATTATTCACAATAAACATTAAATATTTAAAATTATTTTAGTATTAAAATTTACATTAGACTTAATTGCCTATATTTTACTGTCTAAATAGTTTTATTTTTAAATTTTGAATAGTATTTAAAAAAAAATGGTATTTAATTAAATTTCATGAAAATTAAATTTATCTGAATCAAGTTTTTACATTGTTTTCACCAACAATAACTATATATTAAAATATTTGATATGTAATTCATATACTTGGCCTTAGGTTACAAAAGTTGAGGAAATCAAACATTTTTTTGTTACCAACCTGATCATAACAATAAATGTTATTAGTTGCGGTTTAGTCCTTTAAAATCATTTAATGTTTTTTCTTAATTCACTAAAGAGCACTTGTGTTTAGTTTTTATCTATTCATACATATCTTCTTTATATAAGAATACTTTATATAAGAATGGGGTGATTTTTGATTTAATGAACTGCCCTTACAATTTGTTCTCATTCTTACTAGGAAGATAGAAATTGGAAAAACTAACACTCTAAAGGGCATGTTTTTCCTTACAACTGTTTGTCTGTCCTTACAATTCGTTGTCGTGTTTTCCAATATCAATATTTTTTACAAAAAGTTTACATTAAGTTTGTTAAAATAAATTTAATATAACTGGGAATTTAGCACACTCCCGAAGTGAACTTTTTCTAACTTGTTTAATTTTTAAAAATGTATAAATACAAATAATTAAGATATATCATCTATGTAATGATATTGTATTGTTCATTTTTTAAAACCAATTAATGATTGAAAGTTATTTTATTGTGTTTGATTGTTATCTGAAGATGGCCTTTTGCTGAGACCGGTAGTAATAATAAAAACATTTATAATATATTATATAACAATGCAGAGAGTATTATAATACTATATTATATTATAATATAGTTTTGTTGTTCATGTTAAATACTATACCGGACATCGACGGCGGTCAGATGACATCAATCAATTCCCCCACAGAGTCAACTTTGTGTTCCATATATATCACATTGCAATGAGAACTGAATAAGTATGGTTATTAGTAGCACGTGAGATCAAACTATGTAACAAAGCCAAGTCCCTAAACATAATTTGATAACCTGGTACTGTTCATAATGAGAATAGCTATAATACTCTCTGTAGTTTTCTATGTAATAAATACAGGGTGATTTTTTTATAAGTCTGGCTATATAGCTGTATATAAATACATTTCGTGAAATCACATCACTATATTGATGTACAATCAGTTCTATATTATTTTATAATTTTAACATTTTACTCCATTCCTTTTTTTTGTTAAGACTATACTAACTTTTGATTTTCAAGTAGCCACTATGATTGAAATTATGCATTTTTAAATAATATATTTTAAGACAATTTACAGATTTTTATTTTTTTAATTCAATTAATTTCCCACCATTATTTATTTATATTTTTTATTTATTATGTTTATTACTCTGAAAAATTTGTAAATTCTGAAAAAAAAAAAATATTTTTAAATCATAATAAATCCTTAACTTAAATCATAGATTGCAATTTAAAAATCGAAAGTTAGTGTAGTTTAAATACTAAAGGAAAATAGTGAAAACTTTAAAATTATGAAAAATTATAGAATTGAGCGTAAATGTTTTTTTCTAAAAACAATTTTAAAAAATGCCTACCAAGATATAGGCTCATTAAAAAATTCACCTATATATTGTGGTCCTCATTTTTGAACTTCTGATTTTTAACTTCTCTCTATTTGTTTATTACTATAAGAAATTATTATAAGTTAAATTTGATCATAATAACTTCGTACAACATACCTACCCACCGACAGGGTTGAACATAGATGAAGAGGGTAGTTTTATTGTTTTTGAACATAATTTTTTAAAAACTATAGCAATTTATATACAAATGTTTATTATAGAACATAATATTGCAAATTAAATTTTTTTTTTAAATTTTCTATTCTATTATTTTTCAAGACAAAAAATAAAGTAAACATTTTCATTATTTTTTATTTTTTTCAAATGTCTTGATATGGGTCCAAACTAATTGACTCCTGCATGACACCACCGAGATGGGTATGAAATGAATAAAATTATTATTGACCTATTCCCAAAAATTAAAAATTAAAAACAATTTTTATTACAAGTAATCAAATTAGATTCATAATATATTTTCCAATTTATTAAAAAAGACAAAAATTCCAAATTTGTCATAAAAATATTAAAATAAATAAAATAAATAAATAGTTTCATAGTAAAATAATATTAGTTTTTATACATGTGTGGAGTATTAGTAAATTATGCTGCCATATTTTAAAGTTTTTCGGAATGTAAAAATAAAATTTTAAAACTCCAACCATTCGTCATTTATATTTATATTCTTTACCATACATAAGATATAAATGTTGTCAAATAAATTAAATATTTTGTATTTCATTATTTTTCTTGGGAAAATGGACTTATGAGAAATTGTATTAAAATATTTTTTGGAATTCTTAAGTTAGGTTCTATATTTATAATAAACAAAAAGGGGGAGGTACAGAACTAAAAATATTAATATTTCTTTTCTTTTCTTATAATTAAGGACCACCCTAATAATAAACAATATATATAATATAAATATTATATATAGTTATAAAATTTGAGAATTATCCTTGTTGCTCGTTTTATTATTTATGTCTGTTATTACAAATTAAATTTATTGTTTAGGTTGTACATATGGAACAGGGATTACGGCAATCAAATTAACAGCTCTTGGACGTCCTCAACTTTTGGTAAATGATTAATAAATAAATACAATAAAATAAAATATTAGTTTTAAATGAAATTAAATAGAAAAATTATTAAAAAAAAAAAAAATTAATTTTTGATATTTACTTTATAGTGAACACATTTTTGTGTTATTGGGTAGGTACTGTGCAAATATTCAACATCAAATTCATGGTTAGTCTTAATATATAAGTATAAGTATATATTATGATAAACAACTAACGAAAAATATGTTTGTATAATATTATTAATATTTAATATCTTATATCGGATAGTGGAATTAATTTTATCAACACTTTTATTGTTTAAAATTAAAAGTAGTAGTTCATTACTTTTATTTGTTATTATGATAAATAGGCATGTTATTAATTAATAATATAATATTTAAATTCATTTTAAAGTTGATTGTTTTATTTAAAAAAAAATAATAATCAACTAGTTAATCAAATAGAGAATTTAAATAGTAGGTACTATTGTGATTACGGATCCCATTAAATAAAACTTCATGCTTTCATAAATTATCCTAAAAATAGTTGAGGTACTTATAAACATTTTAAAATATCTATTTAGAATTATGAATGTATCCATTTATAAATCTATGTTATAAATTCTTGTCTTAACCCTTTCAGTGTTCCTGATGTAATAGTATGTTGGTATCTATCAATTGGTAATAAAGCGACTATCAAAATTATGATATTTTCAATAAATTGGTTGGAAAATATTAAATTTATTGGTACAAAAAACACTGTCCCCATCTTAATTTACCTGGTTTTTGAAATTATATATTTTCATTTTTATTAATAATAGTTTAGCCTAAAATATTGACTAGTAAATAGGTAGATAGATAGTACAGAAAAATAATCATGGCGGATTTGTGAATGTTATTTTTACATATTACTATATTTATTGTTTTAGCAATTATTGCGATTATTTTTTCATTTTATTTCTATTCATTTTGCAATGTAAAAGTAATTATGTATTTATCAACAATTTTAGGAGACCTTTAACACATTTGTTGCATACCATATTATGGCAACTCCCACTGTATGTGTTTGTATAATGGAAATAAAATTTACTACCATACCAATTAGCGTTCTTAACACTGTTGAATAATTTTACAATATAAATAATTAATTTTGTATAATAATATAATATAAAATAATAAACTGTAATTTTAAATTCTAATAGATTCTTTTGTGTTAAAACAAACTAGTATTATAGGAATTATTATGGTTCTGTGGAGGGGGCTAAGAATACCTTCACGGTTTCCTCATGCCTGTCGTAGAAGTCGACTAATTGAGATTGCGTCAGGTCGACAGCCGGCAAAAAACTTGTCAAAAAAAGTATGAGAAGTCTTAAAAAGATTATAGGCGAGTTTTCCCATCTCGGATGTTCGCGGGGAAAACAAAATTGCGTACTTGGGTGTGGAGATAGCCTAAGGGACCAAGTGACCAGTACCAGCCT
>JAIPRL010002890.1:0-53164 GCA_025469235.1 Pemphigus obesinymphae | reverse complement strand
ATAATATATATTAAGAGTGTTTGTCGTTACCTATGTCTAGATAGCATTTGTTCTATAGCAGTAGGCATACATATTGTTATAAAAGTATTACATTTACACATTACGAATATTCCGAAAATTAAAAATAATAATGATTTTTGGTGCATAACAACTTATTGGTGAGTAGCATACAACTTTACCAGACATATAAGTTAAATAGTATATTAAACAAGTAAATTATGTTATGAATAAAGAATATTATATTTGAATTTCGGCTTTAACCGATTCTATAAGTCAAATTGATATAAAATAATAGTAGCACTGTACGATACTGATAAGTTGATAACTGATAAAAAATAATTTAAAATAAGAGGCGCTGTCTCTAGACGCTCGTTATCACAAACAATTGAGGTTATTGAGAATCAGACGAATAGATAACGTTTTATATACCCTGACGTATACGTCCACGGGCAGCGATAGTGCGCCATTCCTGACGTATATATTCGTCCATAGCACTCAAAAAGAGTTAATCGCATAAGTTTTGTACGTATAATACTATTATATGATATAAAATTAATGTTATACATTTTTAATCTGTATATTAGTATAATATGATACCTACATAGTATTTAATGTCAATCACTCGGTTTTTTTCTAACTATTTTCTTTTTACTTGATATACATAGGTAGGTATACATTATACATATAATAGAAAGAAATGTACAATTGAACATTGCAATTGCATACATTTTACATCAATTCTATTTTTATTTGAAAAAAAAAAAAAACCAAACTCTAAAAAGAAACATTGATCGTTAAATTGTATTTAAACTTTAAAGTGAATATCAAACGCAAAATAATTGTATACGTTTTATGCATTACACACTATGTTTTATATACGCTTATACACGTATATTATCGTCCCTGGAAAATACTAAATACCGTAAGGTTTCAAACGTACAGTTTAATAGTAGGTACCTATATAGCGTGGAAAAGATACGGCCGTTCAATTTACGAAAAACACACAAATTAATTTTCTTTTGTATCAGATATTATTTTTCTAACATCGTTTTATTTGCAAGGAAAAACTCGGTACTTTATTCCTTTAAAAGAAAAAGAAAAAAAAATGCATACTATACATTTCATTTCGTGCGAACAAATTATTTTCACTATATACTCTTTATTATTTTTCACATGACTGCCAAAAAAAGTGTAATAAAGCTGTATTTTAAAATTAATATTATATATATATATATATATATATATATATATACTCGTTATAGTATTGGTTTGATTATATAAAATATGAGTATATTATTTTTGAGACTTTTAACATTCATAAAAAATGGAATTTAAAAAAATATATTGTAGCTATTTGTAAAATATGTATTAATTTTTATAAGATTATAAATTAACTATTCATAATATGTTATTAAAATAGTATAAGATAGATTCTCGTTATTCGATTTTTATATCTAAAAAAAAAAAAAAATCATTTAAAATATATTTTTCAATAATATTAGAGTGAAAATCGATTGCGAAAAACCGTAGAAATCCTTTTTCTCAGGATTATTTTTATCTACACTAATATTAGAAAGAGGAAAGATTTATATTTTTGTATGTTTGTAACGAATAAACACAAAAACTACTGGACCGATTACAAAAATTCTTTCACCATTAGAATATGCTGCATTATACTAGAAAAAATTAGGGATCCCTACTAAAACTTCAATAATGTAACCCAAGGTGTAAAAAAATTAGCCATAAAATGTCTTTTATCGCATGCGCTGCGGAAACTATTGATGATAGAACAAAAAAGTGTTATACAATATTAAAGAACATATCGAATCCACAAAAAACTTCGTGATACCATATTATGTCCAACTATTGTAGTTATGTTACTATAACTACTTTTTTACATTTTAAAAGTCTATAGAAATACCGATCAAAATCAGACCATGTTATACACACCTTTATATTAATCCTTAGCCAAATAAATCATTTCGTATTCAAGACTGTTTCAATACCTGTATAGATTACTTTTTGAATTATTCAAGCCGGATATTCCATATTATATAGGTGCATATATAGGTAGCAATAGGACAAACGAATTACGAGACAATGTGATTGTAGCAACAATCATCACCGGTCCCGCGGCCGGACAGTTCGCTCACATTCCCCGATGATACCGACGGATTTGCCTATATCTTTTAAAAGGTTACAGTTTCCTGTAAAGATACCGTTAGCTCTCACAATAAATAAATCCCAGGGACAAACTCTCTCGATGGTTGACGTCGACCTAAGAAAAGAGTGCTTTTCTCATGGGCAATTATATGTTGCCCTTTCTCGAGTAGGATTTCCTGAAAATCAATATGTTTCGTTGTCACCTACAAATACCACTGCATAAAATAGTGTACAGTGAAGCTTTAGGGTAAAAATTTATGAAAATAAAAGAGTAAAAATCTACAACATTAAATAAAACCTAAATATAAAAATGTACAAAAAATGTAAATAAAGAAATGGTGAAAAAATAACATAAGTAAAAAAAAAAATAATAAAATAATAAAAATAATAAAATCTAGCAATAGCGAAGCATTGCCGGGACAGCTAGTAAAATATATATTCATGGTTACTGTTTTAACTTTGACACATACCCCGTTGACACCCTGCAGTGACCTACTTATGATGTTTTGCACCCTTCAGTGTAGATGAAAGCTATTGCAGGTTTTAATGTTACCTACAACGTTTTTTTGTTTATTAAGATTCATTAAAAAAGTTACTTTTTTTTTAGTTAAAAAAACAGGTCAAAGAGGGTTAATAAACCATTTTTGTTTTTCAATAAAAATGATATTATCTGAGTGAATACTGTTAAGGTACTTTGTGTAAATTTAAAGTTTTTAGGACTATTAATTTCGAAATTACGAGAAAATAACTATAATGAAATTTGAAGAACGTATGTGGTTTTTCGTTAGTTTTATTTTATTCACGTAAAAAAACTGCTGGAAAAATCGAAAAATTATCTCTTTTAAAATACATATTAGATAACGTATTCTTTCGGAACATTCTAAATATGAAGAGATTGGGCTAATTTTGCAGGTCGAAAAAATGAAAAATAATCGACTTATTAAAACTATAATAGATCAGAGTATCTAAATTCTAAAGGTGTTTAATTATAATTTTTGGAAGTTTATATGCAATTAAAAAACAAAAGCTGAATGAAGAAATATGGGATTAATCGATATATTGTAAATAGTTTTATATTACATATTATTTACCTAAAAAAATATATAGCATAAAAAATAATACGATTTCACGAATAGATATTGTATAATATAGTCTCGAATAACGAAATTTAAATTATTATAATATAAATATTGACCTAAATTCAATGAAATTTATTATAATAACATTATATCTACACCTAAGTTGCTATAAAACATTAATTTGTATTTATTAAATTTAAATTTTTCCAAGTTTGATTGATTTGTATAAAATGATTGGAAACTTAAAACGTATTTTAAACTAGAAATATACACAGTATAAACAAATAAACAATACAAATTATATTGATTTTAGTTTTTTCCCACGTAGAAATATATATAAAATTTAGTAAGTATTTTAATTTTACTAGAAACGGCCATAATGCATTTTATAGTAAAAAAATATTTTTATTGTGATTCTATGGGGAATGTACTTGAAACAAAATATAAGGTATTACTCGTATAATATACGTAGAATATTCAAACACAATTTTAGAATATTGATCGGATTACTCATCAATGAATAATTGTGTATAATAATGAATATTTATTTATACCTTTATTTTTTTATAATATAAATATATCATTACAATTAGGTATATTTTATAATTAGTTCATAAAATATACATTTTAAAAATAATATGTATGTGAGATTGAAATATGAAAACTTCAATATAAAACATCAGGTAAAATAACAATATATATATATTTAAAAATTTTTTTTTTGATAATTTGAAACATTTTATTTGGATAAATAAAAAATAGGATTTATTGAATTTGAAATAAATGATAAATATAATTTCTTTTGATAAAACGATTCTGACCGAAGTTCGGAGGGTAGTACTTACTATTTTCTGATTTACTATAATTTTCCATTAATTTCGGTAGTTTTTCTTAACGCTTAAAGAACTACCGAGAAAATGGAAAAGTTATCTTTTATGAAATATCAATTACAATAAATTTTCTATCAAAACGACTTATCCGAAAAATCCTACTCGACTTCTTCTATCCCAAAACATAAATTAGTATACTGTATATGTTGTTTTCCAATTAATAACAATTGTTCGTTCCGCTTTTAAAAATTTATCTGAAAATCAAAAAATGACCTCTATAAAGTACCAAGTAGAATTAACTGAATTTCCTATCAGAAACCTCTGTACCGGTAAATTCTTACTTTACTTCTTCTAGCTGAAAAGGTGTATAGTGTATACTTATCTATCTATGTAAAAAATACAAATCATTGTAAAATCAATACACTACTTGCTACGCAAGTATCAGAATCTAAAACTAAAAGTTTTATAAAGCACTGCTAATTATCCGAATGAAATGTAATTTATATATTAGTAATTCTATTTTTTAAATTAAGTTCAAGTTTCTATCTCAATTTGAGGAGAACTTGCTTGGGTCACTATAGTCACTATTACTAGTGATGGGCATAATCAACTGATTTTTAATACCGAATTATAATCGGTTGCAAAGAAAAACTATAGACTAAATATTCGATTGAAAATTTGGAGTACCGACTGAATAAAATTCAGTGAAATTATCGACTAGTATTATTATTATTATTAATAAATAATAATCGATTAGTAGTATAGTATAGCCGGTTACTCCAATTACCGACTGAATAACCGACTATTAGTGTGTTTTTGTAACCAGAGGTCGCGTGTCGGATGATATACTATTCCTCTCGAAGACCCATATACTCACGTAATATCAGGCCTAAGTCACTGTCCCCTATTCTATTGTTATTTTTTAACCATATGTCTCTTTGGTGCCAAAAAAATTCGATACGAAACAAATTTATATGGTAACGATTATTTTGAGTCGTGATAACCACGGTTAAAATATACAGGTTATTGCAAGGGGTCGATGAGTAAGTTCTCTGGCACGTCATGATAAGAACAACAATTTTTCATTGAATTCAACGTTACAAACTATGAAAAATAAAATCGCATAGTAATGAAATACAATTAGCCGGTAAAATTAGGTATAATATAATATGTGTAATTTTTTTTGAGCATCGTTCATATTATTTAAAAAATTCAATAATATTGTCACAATAAAAAATCATTATTAAATAATAATTGTTTCTATAATGACCGCTATATGTTTTATTATTGCGAAATCAAACTTTACATTCTAGTGTTGTTGAAATATTTTTATTATATAATATTTGATTAATTTTCATTTTCATTTAAATATAACTATGTAAACACTTAGTGTGGCATTTAAATTTATTGAATATTGTTTTTATATACCTTACTGTTTAAATATTAAAAATTTTATAAAAATAATATAATTTTTTTATTATGATAAATCATTGTTTATAAATAAAAAAATTAAAACAGAATAGTTGTCTTTTTATTATTTAAATTAACTCATATTTGTATTTCCTAATTATCATAAGATTATCGTAAATTAAAAGTTATATTATAAAGTTATATTATAGTATATTTTATGTTCAATAATCATAATATGACTATAATATCATATATTATGTATCATAATATTATAGGTATAATATGTATATATCCACCTCATTTGGTATTTTCATATTTTTAAAAACATTTAAACGTAAAATAACTCGTTCTGTGCTCAAAGTAATCATACAATAATATAAAATTAACCAACAAAAATGTTTGAAAAAATGTTCTAATATATCTAATATATTAGAGCCAATTATGATCATATCATATTTTTATGTTATCAGTTTTCAGAGATCTACCTCAATCCCGTTATTGCAAATAGTTCAAATCGTTATCAAATATATATAAAATCGTGCATAAACATATCCATATACTTTTGGCATATAAGTTGTGTACTTCGAGGTCACCAATTTTGTATATACGTTCGTCTGTACGTACGGTACACGGCTTACCCAAATACGTAATTTGACTCCACCAGAAGAAGGTATAAATGCGAATAAACAAAGACGAGTTCGTGTGATGCGAAGCGCGTAAAAATATTTTATTAAAATGAAATGAAACAATAAATGAATAATTGTATGATAAAACGCGGAATGTTTATGGCAAACGCGTGGAAGAAAAGAAGTCGGAGGTCGGACGGGACTGTCGGAAGTCGTGTTGACAGGTCGGTTGACGTAGAGCGAAAGAACGGAATGCGCCGCTTCAGCGGCGTCGTAGCTACACGGAGTTGCGCATTGCATGGAGGCGAAAAATATCGATTGGAACAAGGAACATATATAAATAAATCACAAATATAATAAATAATAATTTATACAAAACAAAAGTGGTGACTATTAATGGTGGTAATTGGTAACCGCCGTATCACCATAGAAAAGATTAAATCAGAAGATACACTTAAATGTAAACAAAAATCATGCGGTCATCTTCCCATTACATAATACATTATGATAACAATTATAACGGTTGCGGAACGAGAGAGAACACACGACGATGATAGCGCATCGTAGACATGTCGATGGGGGAGGGGGGGAGTGGCGTAATATACAGCATTGAATATGTGGTCACACTTATTGCTAAATGGCAATATGGCCATCACGTTTATCTGTGATAAGTGTACTAATAAGGTTAATTTTAAAAAGTGTCCGGGGTGTGGTATCACCACATACTATTTATGTTCTGTGATACTATGTGATTCAACTCTATGTTATCATATACAATGTCCCCTTACGCTGCTATTTTATTTCCACTTTGTGAAAAAAACGTCAGAGTGAGGGCATATAGTTGCAAAGACCTGGTATATTTCAACTGTGGTGATTTCCACACTTTGATAGGTCAGTGAGTGGTGGATAAACGTAAACAAATGTGGTATCATGAGTATACTCAAGGATTTTAAACATAGCTTCATCTATCAAATGGCCGGTATCCAAGAATTTCTTATCACTGGAAGTATGACGCTTCTGTCGTTAACCGTTGTTGTATACCAGCATATAGGATATTCTAAAAATTGTTGTAAATAGTAAATATTTTCAAATTACGGTGATTGTTGTTATACCTGAACGATTAGTGATTACGCCTCGAAAGACTACAAAATGATTAGTACAAAAAACTAAAGATACCTATTATTTTATCATAAAGGGGGGTATTTTTTTTGTCGGAACAAACAATAAAATGTTCGAAGACCATGTGTTTTTTTTTTACGATATTATAATTAATATTCATTATCAATTCAGTCAGTTTTTAATAGATTGAAATATTCAGTCGATTTTTAACCAAACTAAAATATTCAGTATAAATTATATATTCAATATCAATCGGTCAGTCAGTCGATTAATAGCCGACTAATTAAAAAGTCGAATAATCATAGTCAACTGTCGAATGACTATAGTTTGGAGCAACTGTGGAATAATTCGATTCAGTCGTCAGTCGGTTGTGTCCAACACTAGTCACTACATACTTATTATTGTAATACGGAAATGCAGTTCATTATTGAAAAGAAAAGTTTATTCGCGAAATAAACTTAGTAAATCGTTTTATACTATAGGAATGACATAATATATATGTGGGTTAGGTATACCTGTATAAAGTTTTACATAAATGATCGCCAAAGGCTATATTATCAAGACGTAATCATTTATAGAATATACAATTTACGAGAAGAGAGTCACTGGGATAAAGAAAAAGTATTCTTTTCTTCCCGGGGATATTATATACAGTATTATACAAAGAAGAAATATTTTTAGAAACTCGAAACATTGTAATATTATTTTTAGTTGTAAAATATTTATAATTTTTCGTTGGTATATAATAATAGCACGTAATATATTGTACTGGGAATAATATTTTTTTTTTATGAAATACAATAAACTAAAAAAAATGAAAAAGAAAATCGTAATTTTTAAACGAATAATAATAATAATAATAATAATAATAATATATATATATATATATGTTGAACACTTGTTAAAATAATATAATGTTACGATTACAACCAAACAGCATCAATTATTTTCGCTGTTCAATCGGTCTCTCTCTGTGTGTATGCATGCGTACTTATTGTTACTGCAGTATCATTGATATTGTGGTCGACTTCATTAAATCGGATGAAACATACAGAATGATTCCGTTTTCGACATACATTATATAAATGATCTGGAATATACGATGGCAAAGTAATGGAGAAATGTTATTATATTGTTCTTTAGAGAACTTTCGGAGTTTCGGTGTACTTATATAACATTTTTAAATAATTTTCAGTATGTATTCACCGTAAGAATATATCTAGCAATACATGTGATTCGGTGTGACCTTAAAAAATTATGTAAAATATAAATAATATTTATTTACAATAGTTATAGGCGTAATATACTTTGCTATTACTGTACAAATTATACATTAAGTATAATTTCGTGTCAAGATTTTACCCATCGAATTACACTTATTACGAAATACATTAACCAACATACAATTATTAAAATTGGCGCACTCGATGTATAATTTGTAGATTTATATAATACAACAATGCAACAATTTAATTATAATACAACAATTTGCGTGTTTTCGAGAATAAGAATTAAATATATGTAGTTAGAAATGTAAATGGTTCGCTGCTGCAGTAGGTACATTATTATATTTCCGCCTTATTATTATTAAAAAAAAAAATAAAATAAAAATATGCCCTTATTTCATAGGTGCGAAATTGTAATGGGATATGCGCGAAAATAAACATCATTGTAAAACCATTAGCCCCCCTAGCTCCCTCGCTACGCTAAGCATCTAAAATGATTTTTTCCGTTGATTTTTTAAATATAGTTAAAGTACGACTAACGTTATATTACATTTTTTCAGATCTTAAAATTTAATTTTATCACCCATTTTTTTTGTACTTAATAAATTTTCAAGACTTAAATCTCAAAATTACTTCTTTTAAACCTTAAAAACCTTGAAATCTAAAATGTCTACAAATAGCAAAAATTAAAAAAAAATTTTTTAAATATAACCACCACGTTTATAGTAGTAAATTTGTGTAAATTTAAAGATTGTAAAATCATTATTTTTGAACTTATGAAGAAATAAAAAAATCTTGATTTGCCAAAATCATATTTTTGTTATTATTTTATTATTTTTGGTAGTGGCAACTATTGCGAAAATTGAAAAATGACCTCTTAAAGTACCAACTAGATGTAATTTATTACCGGAAAACAATGAAACATTTATTGATCGAAATAAATTCTGGTCAAAAGTTTATAAACAGAAAAAAAAACGTTCAGAATCTAAAAGAGTTAATTGAATATTATTTAAATATTACAGGTAACTTGATTCATAAAAAAAAAACAATAATAAATTATCGTATCAAATATAACATTTTATTCTATTGAACATTTTTTATGTAATAATTTCACTTTAAAAATTTATATATATATATATAATATATAATATACTATATATTTGTATATTGTATATATATATATATATTATATTATATATAGGCATGAAGTAAAATTAATTTTACTTTTTAGTTATTAAATATTATTATTACAAATTACAAATTGAAATCAGTCATGTATATGTATTTAGGTAATTAATTTTTATATAGGTGTACTATCGATTTTTATATTTGGCGGAAAAGTGAATCGGTAGAAAAGGGAAAGGTAGGTATGGTTTTGGGGGAAAAGAGAATCGACTTATTTTTGATTTGGCCGGAAAGTGGCTTGCCCTTATAAACTATATTAGTAAGATATGGATTATTTCATTATATTTTATACACAAATATTATAAAATTATATAATTGGTTTTCAAACATAAAACTATGATTTATTTGTAAAAATTAACCCCCCAAAAGAGGAAAAAAATATCACAATATTCATAATCCCCCTCCCTGAAATATGTGTAGATATATCTATATACGAGTAGGTTATATGTTATAGGTACTTTAATTAGACGATAAAACTACTCGCAATTTTCATCAATAAATATTTTTATTGAATTGTAGTATACACCTATATAACAATTAATTAATTAATAATAATCTCGGCAAATATCAGTGAAAGTACTGAAAATAATAATAATAATACTAATAATAATAAATTTGTTTATAATGTCACGAATGACATCATCAGTGTCATTTAAAATGTGTGTTCTATTCGTATGCATTTTAGTATATTGACAATATTATTTAGCGTTTTTATTTTTTGGGAAAAAAAAAAATATTAACAATTTGACATCTTTTTAGATATATATATATATATATATATATATAAATAGAAAACGTGATGTTATCCATCGAAATAACTCTATATAGTTCATATGAACATAAACGATTTTTATTATAACATCGAACACTTGTGATTTTTATTTGAAGTGGTGGCACGTGGTGGGTAATAACAAAAAAAAACGTCCTTTTTATTACTTGAAAAAAACAAACAACACTCAATAAATTTCAAAAGTCATTGCACAAGTATATATGTTGTTTAATAATCACGAAAGTTTAATGAGATTTAAAATGTAATAACATATAAATCTTGTGTCTGAATTTTCCAACTTTCAACGTTTTATACTTTATGAAATTGTAAAAACAAAACTACGGAAAATATAATAACAATATGACAAGATATAATTTTAAACGATTAATTTATCAGTCGAACAGAAGTACCTATATAAATTAATGGGATTTTACGATTTTGACAAGTTCAAAATATAAAGTATATTATATATATATATATATATATATATATATATATATATATACATACCTATTTATCGGTATGTACTACAACTTTTAATCGACTTACAGAAGAAAATGTATACATAAATGTTTAAAAAAGCATTTTCAAAATAAAAATGTATATTATTGATTATTTATTATTCACATTGATAATTATCAACTAAATGGACTACACTTTGAGTCAAAAACTCTTATATAACACCTTTTAAGCAAATAGTTAGGGGTGTAAATGTAAGAAAAAATAAATTTTCAACTCATATAATACGTACAATGATATCTGTGATAATTATTTCTGTTTTCAAATTTTTCTTATACAGTATGTAAATTAATTGGAAAGTCAGTAGCCATTTTATAGAGTTACTTGTCGATAATATATTGAGAAAAAATTTGTTGAATTTTGAATAAAAGAGAGCAATTCATAATTTAAAAAATATAGTTAAATATTGAAAAATAGTATGAGTAGCTACCAGTATTTAAAAGTGTAAAAAACGTACAATTTTGCAATATTTTGCTGTATTTTTGAATAATTCAACAAAAAATTTTCTCAATATTATCAATAAATAATTCTATAAAATGGCTATTTTTTAATTTTTTTTATTTTTTTGGCGATTTTTGAAATATTTTTTTTTGTAAATCATACAAAAACTAGAGGCTATTAATCATATATTTTTATTTAAAAAAATTCAGTAAAATATTCGCATTCTATCAAGAATTAGGGCTAATGATTTTTCAATTAATTTACTTATTGTATATAATACCTACTTTTTTTTGCTAATCACGTATAATTTATGTGTTTAAAAAGGCAGGACAATGGCGGTTACAGGAGGGGAGCTGCCCTAGGGACTACGCCCCCGGACCTAAATCTATTATTATTATAGTAGAAAAATGGCATTTTAATTGTAAAAAATTAATTTTTTAAATAGTTATAGCTCTCCCCCCATCCTCTACAGATACTTTTGAAGCCACCCATGAGGCAGAAGATGAGAAAGGTACAGTCCATATTAAACTTTATATGTTTAATGAATATATGATGAAAACTTTATCGCATTTACTGGGGGACAGACTGGGGCAATATTACAGGCCGAGAATTCTTTTCGTCAGGACAATTATTATTATTAGCTCTTCTTAAAATGTCTCTGTACCACTGTTTTTCCGAGCTTGAAACGTTTCTAGGAAACTGAATTGTTTTTGTGTATAAAAACCTCTATAAAAAATAAAAGACTATGAATATCTAATTTTTTTTTTTTAATTGTATGATTATTTGAAATAAACGGCATAAATAGTTTGTTGCATGAATCAATTTTTAAAAAATTCAAGCTGTACATTTTCAATAAATTTAATGTATGACAGGTGACCAGACTGTTGAGCCAAACTTAAGATGTTTTCTATTTTATAATCATAGCTAATAGCATTATCAGTATGTGAAAATGTAATAACATTACATTTATTTATATTTCATTGTAAAATATTTTGGCGACTCCATATTACAAATGTATCAACATTTGATTGTAAAATTAAGACATTCGATGGAGAAGTAATTGTAGAAAATATTTTAGCGTCATCGGCAAGTAGAAGTATATCGACCGTGTTATCAAAAATAGATAGTAAATCATTGATTAATTTTATAAATAATAGGGAATTTAAATAGGAGCCCTGTGGTACACCAGAACTTACTTAGAAATAGCTTGAAATATAATGTAACACTGTTTTGCTTGTGTACGGTTGTTTAAGTAGGACCATAACCAATTCAAAAAATGCCCATGAATAACCAAATATAAATATTTTATTAAGAAGTAAGTTATATTAAACTTTATTAAAAGTTTTCTGAAAGTCAGTATAAATTGAATTTGAGTGCACACGATCATTTAGGACTTTAAGTATTTTGGACTAAAGAATATTAGCGGAGATAGACATCTTAGGTCTGTAGCCATGTTGGTTCTTGCAAATCGGAGGAGAAATAATTATGGAAAATTTTTTGGTTACTATAGCTTCAAATATTTTGGGAATAATAGACATTTTAGAAATCGGCCTGTAATTACTAATTGGTAATATTATGTTTATCCCCTGTCTTATGAATTGAAGTAACGAACGATTTTTTTAAAAAATCGGGAAAATAGCCTAGACTCATCGATGATTTATAAAAAATAAAAGTAAGTGGCTTTAAAGGTATAGAACTAAACATTTTTAAAAACACTGATGGTATACCATCAGGTCCCATCCAGTCTCTGCATCTGAATCTAAAGAATTTAAATAATCAAAATTTTCATTAGGATCAATAGACCAAGAGCTTAAATTAATATGATTATTATTTGTAGCAAGAGAAGGTAATGAATCAGCATTTTTAGCCAGATTCAAAGATTTCTGTGCATGTAATATTATTATATTTTATACAGTCCGGAACATTATTTTTTGTTTTTTCAAAGTATTTACGTAATTCCAAAATGGTTTAATATTTATCGGAATACTATTTTCAATATCTGAAATGTACCGAGTGTGACAGATTTGATTCAATTGTTTATATTTTTTCCAAAGCTCAGAAAGTTCAATATAATTGTCAAACGAGGGACAAAGTTTATATTTTTTATGGGCAACTTTCTTTTTGATTATAAGATCTCTGAATTCTGCATTTTCCCAAACAAAGAAGTAGTTATTATACATTTTAATTTTAAGAACGAACAAACTAAAAGAATGGTAAACAATTTCATAAAAAGTAAAAATTATAGCATCTAGTGAGAAATCATTGTTAATGTTCAAATCAAAATCGAAATCGAAATTACATATCTTAAAATTATAAATATAAGGTGACTCATAATGATCACTTAATGAGGATTTTTTTAAATTTGTTAAGTAATTTTAAAGAAGGATGATATTTTTATCAATTGAATGATTCAGAGAGTCAACTGAATAAATGGAAGCGAGTTTGGCTTTTTCACTAAGCATTAAGCAATCAAGAGTTAAATTATAATAATATAGCAGTGATAAAATTTTGTTCACTGCAATAACTATTTAGCAATTTTATCTTTGTATCTTAATTTTTTTAATAATGTTTCCTTTCTATTAGAGAATTTACTGGAAAATTAAAAAAAAAATAAAAATTGGTCAGTAATAATTTAAAAATATTTAGGTACCTACCTATACCGATTATTTTATTTATATGATGTATCTACGCTATAGAATCACATTACACAAATTAGAAAAAAATGCATTTTGATTTTTTTTAAAATTAAAACAATTTTTAAACTCAACATTTACGGTCTATTACCAGAATTTAGCTCTTCTACAGTAAAAAAATAGTAGGACTAGGGAATTTAGTCTTTTTTTTTATACCTAAATTAGCTTATAATTAAAAATTAATGAATTATATTAACACAAATTGTATTTTATTATATTATTTAAAATTTAAAAATTAAAAGAACAAACTTCGACCGGACGTTTCGGCATGGCCATTTCTGCTTGTTCGTTTCGGCGTGACATTCATTTTTTTACCTATACTATACTTTTTAATCTTCTTATAATTATAATAATTATAATTTTAATACATTTAAATTGTAAACGACATTATTATTATTGTTATTTTTATTTATGTTTCTACAATAATATTCAAACATAGTTAGTGGTTTCCATTTGAAAATCAAAAGATGATGCCTCTATCTAATAAAATAAGTGTTAAAATGATTGATTTTCACAAAAACGTTTGAACGTAAGTTTACTGTAGTAGTAAAATATAGAGGTAACGGTAAAACGATATGTACGTCGAAATGGCCATTCTGAGTCAGATACGTCGAAATGTACTAGACCGAACAAACTCACCAATACATATAAACGTTAATTTAATTATATTAATTATCAACATAACCTCATTCTAGGATAATCTAAATGTCATTATGACGTCCATAAAACGAACTTTTATTCAAAAATACCCACCATATTATTTTAGACAAAATTAATTATAAAAAAAAAAAAAATATATTTTTCCGACTCAAACAAAATATAAGCATTTGGTTAATTACGTTCCTGAGCTGATTCTAATATTGATGAAGCGTCATTTAAATTTTCATTGACTTTATATTATAATTCGGAGTCTATGGTCGTAGAATGTTTGAGGAATTGCGGTGGCATATAAAAGTTTACACACGTAAAAATGATATAATGTAGTGTATTTTTTTTTATATTTATGTGTACCTAAAAGTATAAAATTTTCTCAACTTCCCGTAGGTAATACATCCTCCATTTGCAAATATGAATAAAATAATATATTTCTAGTTTCGATTAAGGTTAAATTAAATTACTTAAACGTTTTTAATAAATGCGGTAACAGACCGTTATATTAGTTACTATACCAGGCCACCGGAAATTATTCTGGTATTTACAATACCCACTATTTATCCAAGCTTACAAAATATTCGTTCAATGTTTTCATTTTACATTATATTGTAACGATAAAAATATTTAGCGGGAGGAGAGAGTTTTTTTTTTTTAAGATGATATTTTGTCATTATCCAGATTTCAGACGTCATATAATGTTGCAGACGGATAATGGACATATAGTGTATTAAAAAACTTTTGGAAAGTTTCACTAGTTTCAGACGTATTAATCGAATATCGCTGAAGTGGATTCCGTACAATTAAGTCGAATGCTGTGGGTTATAACTTATAAGTACTATGTAAACGTATGAAACCTTTGAAAACACGGCGAAGTGCAATAGTAGCAATATTATAGTTTAGTCTAGAAGAACGATGTATTTCTCAAGAACGTGCTATAATATATTATATATATTTCAAAATTAAGATTAACAGATAGATAATGATAAATTATTGGTACGCACTAAATTTAGGGTCATTAAAGCAGTAATAGTGATAAGAAAATGGAGTTATATACATATAGTTAAGATATTTCGGGTAGATTGTTTTATTAGTATAATATATATCTTACAAAGATTTCATAGCGTATTTTGATGTATTTTTCAGTAAGTATTTCACATTTATTTGAGGAGGGGGGGATTTTTTTTTATTGCTTAATCTTGATTTATTATTTTCATTTTTGTTCCATATATAATATAGTAGGTCAGGTAATCAAATTAATATTATATCGTGAGTGTATTTCGTATATTATATTTATTAATATAATATAAATATATTATATTTGATCGTAGAGTTCACATATTTTATTTTATTTTTATTTTCATTATTTTCTATACAGTATAAACAAGCAATATAAATTAATTAGATACGTATAGAAAATATACGCATATATTAATATTCTAATTTACGTACTATTTGTTTAGTTTCATTTTAAGTTCGTTATTATTTTAAAATAATAACCATTAAAAGTTTATTATAAATATAACTGAAGTTATATGATTAATGTATGCTCGTATATTAACGTTTTGAATAGAAGCCACAGTACACGTAGGTAAAAGTATATTTTATCAAAAGTTTTGATAATAATGATTTATATATAGATATCACGTTTAAAAAACGAATTTGTCAATATTTTTTCAAGTCATAAATTATTTACGAGACAATAATTTATTAGATAAATAAGTGATGAAAAATAAATATTTTAATAAAACATTGAAAAGTAAACATTAAGGGAATTGGATGCGTCGATTTTTTCTGTTTCTCTGTATCACACAAATAACAGTAATTTATGTTTTTTCCATTTCTAACGTCCGGATTGATCTAGTATCCGATGAATTCTGAAAAGTGATCTGAATTCGTCATGAAGTCTTGTCTTGAGAGCGACGTGTTCACTTTTTAAATTTGATATGGTAATCATAATTCTTTAATTTTAAATATAATTTGTATGTGTCCAAATGTATTAACATAATTTTAATGAGACTTGTTCGCGAGAAGACTTCAATGTGAACTCAGAACACTTTTCAGAATTTTCATTATCGCACAACTAGATTAATCGGCACGTTGGAAATATAATATGTTTAAATCGCTATGTTTCGCGTAGAAGACTTTCGATTATTATTATATTTATATTCGACTTTCTATCACGTAGAAAAAGTACAGATCAATATTTTGCACATTCTTTTAGTGAATACATGAGTGATGGGTATAGTAAAGTATAAAATAAATGAGTGACCTTGGATGTTGAAAATAACAGCTGTTGACATATTTTGATAATAGATATTATACTGTAATATTACTGTAATCAGTAATTTTAAGATGCTTGCATTAATCAATATATATATATATATAATAAATATCAAAATTAACTTTACCATAACTTCATGGCGGATCCTAATCAGTTTTCGTTCGATGGTAACTTCATAGCTGGTTCTCAGTTTTTTTGTAAACAAACTGTTATGGCCTTAAGTGACATTTCTATAATGTTCTATGGTGAAACTCTCACGATCCATTTTATTCCCCTCCACCATCTTGTCCTACGTTTTATAAATTCAGTTTATAGATGGTGGTGGAGTACCAAGTGTACGATTTTGAAAAATTTTACTATCCATTGAACTACTTTACCCCACCATGTCGTTTCCAGTCCTGTATATCTTAGTTCGTAGTCTGAACACACATCACATATACCATCTGATTACTTAGCCATTCCTACACTACGTTTTCCAAATTTATGCAAGGCGTCAAATGACAAACATAATTTATCATAATATGTTTACTACCTAGATCATATCACAGACACATAAATAACTACCTCAATACTCACAAATATTGCAATTTATTATAATTATTTTATTCATAAAATTTTCTAAATTCTTCACAAAATAAATGTTTGTGCAAAGGGAAATCCAAAATTAAGTTTCATGGGCTCATATATTTTTGCTAAATCAATATATATTTAGATCAAATTTTATGGGCACATTGTTTAAACTTTCCTCTTAAAATATTAGAAGTGAAATCTATTCTAATTATAATAAGTTATCTGTTATACGTTATCAATCATGGCTATTTTCGTTTCGTTCAGTCGTTGAAACATTGAATTCTCATAGTTTAAAAAAAAATTTAGCCAGTTTATACTCACATAAAGGCGTGTAAAATTCATAAAGGAATCAAAAAAGAAGTCCAAGGGAAGAAACACACAACTTCCCAAAAGCGAAAAAGTGAAATTTATTGCACCTGCTGAAAATATGATGTTGATACTTTTCTTTCACAATAAATAAGTTATTTATTCAAATTTTATGATAAGAGGCACAACAATTAACTCAGTTGCCTTAAACTCAATATGAATGGCTCAAAAAAAATATACCTGGAAATTGACAAAAAGAATTGTGTTTTTTTTCCGTGATAATGCAACTCCAAATTCTGTAAATATCAAGAAAGATCTCTAGAAATTAAATTAAGGAGTATAAGGGAAACATTCCTAAAGTCCTAATTTTTGTCAATGTAAGCTCAATATGCAAAAAGATTTGTCCATTTTTAAACTATTCAGGAGAGCCAAGAAACTAAATTCTTTGCATTAATTTTAGTATAATTTTTTTTATTTATTTTATAATTATTTTTAATTATTTAATTTAATTTATTTTATTTTAATTTAATTTTTATTCAATCACTTCTTCGATGTATTAATTGTGACAACGTAATGTATTTCAAATAAAAAAAAAGCTATATATAAATATAAATCAGTCATAAAAACGTTTTAAACTTGTATCTATTACTATCAAATTACTTAGATTTGGAATATTTGTCAACCAGATAATGCCAACCATAGACTCAAATCATTATATATTATTTCCAAACCGCTGATTTAGAATGAAAAATGTCTATCTTGGTATTTTTAAATTGATAAATAGAACGTTTTTAAGATAAAGGCTGGAGTATAATATGGAATAGAACAACTCTCAGTATCTATCTATATTTTCTTCATTAATGAACGTACAAATCTCGTTTTTACTTAAAATAATAAAATGATGTATGAATAAATCAATTTTGATAAAAACTGAATTTAGAACCCTTTCATTCTAAACAAGCCAAATATTTCCGTAAATATAAATTTAAGCACTTTGAATTGTAGAGCTAAAAATACATGAGACAGTAAAATTAGATAGAAAAAAAAATATTACCTCAATTTAAAAAAATAAAAATTGGACTTGTCCTATACTCCATTTTTTGAATACTAAAAGATCCACTTATAATACAATTATTAAAAAACAATATTTCAAGAAGATTGGATGCGGTGATTTTCTATTTTCTTCTATCACACGCGAAACATAGCAATTTAAACATATTATATTTCCAACGTGCCGATTAATCTAGTTATGCGATAATGAAAATTCTGAAAAGTGTTCTGAGTTCACATTGAAGTCGTCTCGCGAACAAACTAAAACTGTTCTATCTAAAACTATCCTAAAACTGTTTCCAACTCCATAATTAAATACAATTATGAATAAAGAATATTATATTTGAATTTCGTTTTTAATTGATTCTATATGTCAAATTGATATGTGATAGCAGTAGAACAGTACGATACTGATAAGTTGACAACTGATAAAAAAAATAATATAAGATAAGAGGCACTGTCTCTAGACGCTCGTTTTTAGAAATGGTTGATGCATATTACATTACAGCTACTCCTGGGCCTTTATATTGAATAATATGTTATATTACTAAGTTTTTATTCGCTCGATAATATTATCTTATTGCACAAAAACCCCAATTTATTGAATTCACATTAACTATAGTTTTTCGCATCATACTCATTATAGGATATATACATAAAAAGGATTTGTTCGCAAAAATATAATTATATTCAACCACATAAACAATAACCATATTTTTATCACTTTTCCCAAGTTACAAGATGAAAATAAATTTCAATTTAATGAAGAAATGAATCCTATTGATTTTACTAAGATGCTATATTTTTTTCTGAAAACAACTTTTCGGTTAGAAACTTAGAAAGGAGCCGAGTAGGAGTTTTGGAGTAAAGAGCTTTTTCGATAGGTAACAAATTTATTCTAAATAGTGCTTTCTAGAAGAGTTCATTTTTTTTATTTACCCAATAGTTTCTTTAAGCGTAAAGGAGAAGTAAATTTTAAAACAGAAAATTTTTATAAATGGGAAAATACAAAGAAGTTTCCATGGTTACTTACTTAATAAATAATGTACCTATAAACGATGACGATATAAAATGTTAAATTTTTATTTTGTAGTAGTAGTAGTAGTAGTAGTAGTAGTAGTAGTAGTTAAAACAAGCTCTACTCAAAATTATTTTATAGAAAACAATGATTTATTATTGATTTCAAATTGAATATATCTACTACCAGTATCTCACCCGCAATGAACCAATTGCTCAAATACCCTACATGCCGCTTTTTTATATTACCTTTATAATATCATTACTTTTTATATAAAGACGTTAATTGCGTACGACCATACTTACATATTATACGTAGGTTGTAGATATATATACAATATATAACTACATAAAATTTTACGAAATTTCATCGCATAATATGTGTGAAAATTCCAAGATATAAACACATTATTTGATCTTTTCGCGTTGAGTTTTAGTAATTAATTTTCTGTTAGATGCAGCTATTGTTTTACGAGTTTTACGAGCTTGTTGTTGACGATTCTAAAAGGTGAAATAAAACGGGTGTTACAAGAGAATAATTATATAGGTAGGTACGTGGTTAGAAAATGTACCATATATTCGGATAATTTACCGGGTCGGCGATAATCAAACGAACTTCGATTAAGCAGTGTAGATAAACTCCTTTTAGATCGCACAATTTTGACGCAAAATATGTTGATTGAACTCTCTTTTTTTCTCTACTATTAACATAACACGTTTTATTGTTAACGTTTTCTTACCGTCTAAAATATTTACGATATAAATATAAACTATTGTTGAACTTAATGACTGTCATTTAAAAAATTGTGTCGTCAGTTCGTCACCTTACTTTTTCATTTACCATGAACCCACGGTATAACAGTCAAATTTAGAAATACAATAATATAAATATATTTAAAATTAAAAAATTAATTAACTCGAAAAATTTAATACTCTTATAAAAATAAAAATAAAAATAAATATATACCATTACACCTATTATAAAAAAATAACAATATATATATAAA
This sequence comes from Pemphigus obesinymphae, assembly GCA_025469235.1. NCBI lineage: Eukaryota > Metazoa > Arthropoda > Insecta > Hemiptera > Aphididae > Pemphigus > Pemphigus obesinymphae. The sequence continues at coordinate 32,219 of JAIPRL010002890.1, read as the reverse complement.
AAGAAAAGGTTCAAAAAATCATGTAATCTAATAATGACTTGCGATCAAAACTAGTTGTTACCTATAGGCTATAATCTTATTTTGAATACTTTGGGCATATTTTATTTTTATATATTATTATTTTTTATAATATATATATTACTTACAATAATATATTTTTATTTTGCATAATATATGTTTATTTTTATTTTCACAATAATATACTCGGAGTAAATCAAAGGGGGTCTTACTGTAATAGTTATATTAATACTTGGGTTATTTGGAACCTCTTATAGTTTTTCTTCATCTAAGCTACGAACTAAGATATACAGGATTGAAAATCACGAACCAAAATATAGAGTACTGGAAACGAATGCAATATCGCCGGAACCGAAAAGTCTTACCTAAAATCGAAATAAAATAATTATTTAAAGTCAATATTGAAACTACGTTATTTTGAACTGAAAATATAAAATATTGGTTCCTATGTAAAGTCAAAACCGAAACAAAATGTTTAAAATCAGTATTTTAGATCGATATCAAAAATATAAAATATCGGTAAGCAAAGTCAAAACCAAATTTAAAATTTGTTTGAAACCAGTATTTCCAAATCAAAATCGAAACCAAAATATTTTTGTTTGGTATCAAGCCCTGAATTAATTATTTTAAATACACTATAATTGGTAAACACTTTATTAAAACTTAAATGTGGCTATGAAAAAATGGCGACTCATTTCGAAGATTAGAGTTACGTATGATTAGCTATGTATTAAATTTTAAGTCCATAAAAGTAAAACCTAAAATAACTACGTAAATACAAATAGTACAAAATTGGTAAAATTTTTTTGATAATTGTTCACCTATCATAATGTATACATTATTATACGTCTATTATTTTAGTAATTATGAGGAAATAATAATAATATACATTTTTATGAACAAGAGTTTTCCCGTTTTTGGTTTCTAAACATAAATCTAGACACATATTATATTCCGGTTGTGTTCATCCGTTCATCCTATCGGTACGTTGTCATATTAGTACCTAGTTAAGAGGGATATTGTTGATTTGACAATTGCATGTCCTTACAGTTAATTAGCCATATTTAGGTAGTTACTGGGAAAACAGAAATCGGGATATCTAACACATTCGAAGATATTGTTTTTTCTAATATCCATACGACCGTTTGTCCTTAAAATTCATTGTCAGCATAGTTATATATAAATATTTATAATTTTCATTAGTTTTATTGGGCTTAGTTGTTTTTAATTTCTATACATAAGTATAGTGAATTAAAGAAATCGTTTTAAAATTTTTCGGAACCGTATAGTTTTATTGTTTGAAATACGTTTAGAAATCGGGAATTTGGCACGCCTGCTGAGTGGGCTTCCTGAATTTCTTTACGTAATTTTTTGGTAGTTTTTTCTATGCTTGAAAAAAAAAAAAAACTACTGGGAAAATCGAATAATACGATCTCTTTAAAGTATCAACTAAATCTTATTTTCTACCGCTAAATGGGCACACCTGAAATGCTCATGAAAAATTGAGAGCATTCTTACTAGACAGTAAAATTAGTAAAATTGGATGTAGAGATAAAAACACACGGCATTGTAAAACCAATAAATTTCTCGTTTCGCTCAGAACCTAAAAGGAAAATTGGACGTCTCTCCCTTGATATATTTCCGCAGACGTCTATGCTTTGATGCGTTAAACTTGACGTTATTTTAAAATAAACGAAAATATCGTATTTTAATTATAGTTTGTTTAACTGTAATTTATATACGAGATGAAACAGATATGATACATACACAGATATCTTACGTCAGAATGTTTTTTTTTTTTATGTAGAAAATTGTATGCAAAATGTTCATTCATTTCTCGAACATAGATACTAACTATCTACTTAAGCTCATAAATTTCGTATTTGTGTTGAATATTATTCTATACACCTACACTCGCTTTCATTTCGGAAGACTGCACTGCTGTGTATAGTTGCTTACTATATACGATGTAACGCACGCTATATATATATATATGTATATGTTATTATCGGTGACATGATTTCGTTCCACTTGAACTCAAAATTACCATAAGTAAATTGAAAAATGGTAAAATCAGCTTAGTTTCCATTCTTATCATGTGTCGGATCATCGAGCTCGTATCAGACCGGAGAAAAATCGTTTACGATATTTACAGCGCACAAATACGCGTATATTATATACATATACGTGTATAACATTTAACGATATGGAAATAACGATAAAATGCTTAATAAATATATTTTATAGTTGGGGGGGGGGAGGAAGTTTAATGTCATTATAATAAATTAGGTAACTCTTTTAGTTTTGCCAAAAAACCTAACAATTCGAAATGATATGCGTTTTATGTGGCCGTTTTTCTAAAAAAAAAAAATAAAAATAAACATACCTCACTTCCTAAATGTAAGATATTATCCATAAAGATATAGTATACAGTACGCGAATAAAAAATATAGTGCATAATATGATATACATCAGAATAACAAACGATTCCTTGAATATTGGAATGTACGTGTTTCCAAAAATGGCATGTCGATGTATACATTTGAATATAAAAAATCTATTTTCGTCAACGAAATAGTGCTATTTTATTTATTTTTTTGTTTCTTAATGATAATTAATAATACTTTTATGGAAATCACACATCCACGGTTTTGTTTTAAAATCACTCGTCATGGATGAATATCATTGTTCGTACGTGATATACATAAAAGATGGCTTAAAGAAGTCAAATACCCACTAAATTTGTATAATGTAATAATTAGAATACCATATTATTATAAACACTCACATAGAATGATAAAAATATATTATTTTATAGCGTTGTTAGTTCAACGTAATTAAACGTTAATAAATAAATACATTTACTGTATAAATGTATTTGATAATTGTTATTTTTTATTTTGTTTCATATATATTGTAATATGTTGATAACATGTGTGTATATAAATATTATAATGTACCGTTAATACGCTTATTAATAAAATACGCGAATAGACAGAAAATGCATGGCTATAAGGTAATAACTATAATATCCAAATTAAATGTATGTAAATATATGTGTGTACGTGTGAATGTGTGTAATATGTATATGTGTGTATGGTGTATACGTATCTATCCCTATAACTAAAAGCAGTCACGGTCAGGGTACATTAATAAACAAACGCAAAGGGACAACTAAAATGATTAAAAACTTACGACCCAATTATTTTGGACCAATGACCAGATTCGACCAATGATCAGTCTTGAAATCAATATGGCGGGGATAAGATTCTCGAGGATTTTATGCCTTCATAAGGGCTTAATGAACGGTCTCGGCCGACACAGGTTTTTCGGTTTTCATTATTATTGTTTTTTCCTTCAGTCTTAATACCATTTCCAGAATATAAATTCATCTATCTATCAAATTTGCACTTTTTATATAGGTATATCGATCTTTCTAACCATCAACCCGAGACAACCTGGTTATCTACATCTGTGAACAATGTTCAGCCCGAGATCAGGTAGTAGATTATGCGTGCTGTGTATAAATAGTATGATTCCATTTCTTTTCTAATCATATTTATTATTTGATAAACAACGTACCTAGTCGGTTATCTGCCGAAGAATAGAATAGTATATATGCGGTAAATCTTCGGTTTACACCAATTGGTAGTGGACAGAAGTAAGACATATTACACCATCTATCCAGCGACAGTAAATATTATATTGTGAGTTACCTATTGTAAACGTTTTTCTCAACGCGGAAACGTGCTGTAAGATAACGCTTCAGTTAGATAATCCACGCTATAGTGATTTTAAGGATAAAATCGAACTCTCGCTTTCATACAAAGTTCCACTTTTAGATAACGATAATAAATAATTAAAACATTTACGAATCAACTATTCATTTTCGAATTACCTGTGTCGCATTACCTAAATTACCGTCTATTCATTTATCGTCGCGTAGGAGTACATGCGCGTATTGTATATATCGTACATTCGGTGTACGCCAATTGGTAGTGGACAGAAGTTAAACATATCGTATTCCCTACTAGTCGATAATCAACTTTAAAATTGGACTTGACTATCGCAAACGTTTTTCTCATCACGGGGACGTGCTCTAAGATAACGATTCGATACGAAAGTCGCAAGTCGTGGTTATCATTACACACGCAATAAACGTTTACATTCGCCATTATTGTTGTACCGAGAATAGTAGTAAGACTAATCCCAACAAAGGGCTAAATAACTATACACACATGCATTTACACATAGCTCAAGTCCTCCCATTTTCACATAAAGTAATCAATTCTCCATTTAAAGTAGTTTATTCACAATAATCCTTTACGTACATGTAAAAAAAAAATCCTTCGTTAATTTACAAGGTTATATCCATAGCCGTCCATATAGGTACGTCTATTTGTTCGATACAACAAGATTAATAAAAATCCGTGCACTATTTTCGCCTATACCAAATATCTCCCGAATGGGTTATATATAAATATACTGTAACAAAGTTTAATAGCAATTATTATCAATAAGACACGGCCCCGTATGCATAGGACCGACATTTTGCATATCGTACCTATCGACTTTTAATCGTTTCATTACAATATTATTTCTACAACAGTACAGTGTATTGTGTAAAAATATGTCCGCAAGGACTAGAAAAAGTTCTGAATTAATTTTTTTTTTTTTTTTTACGGAAATGGACTCAAAAATAAAGACGTATTTTCGTATTAAAAAACGGAGTATTTCAGTGCATTATTTAAATCTATCTAACGAACATTCAGTAACTGATTATGTTTATTTCAATCGGATAGACAAAGTTACGTACTTTAAATAGTTAGGATAGAAGGAGAAGGAGAAGGAAGAGAAGAAGAATAAGAGACTCAGTAGCGTAGAGAGAGAAGTATTCCGAGAGAAGTTGGTCTACTGATGGATAAAAAAAGAAAAAGAAAAACTAAAATTGATCATGTATTGGTTGGCCGAGGTCCGTAAATTTCACCTGAACAAAATTCAGGGTATGGGGTAATAACATGGTAATCCCTTCCGACTTTGGTCAGAGAAAATCATTAAAAAAATGTTAGTAGTATGAAAAAGTTCTACTTGATAAAATTATTACACGAGGAACTTTATGCAACAATAATAAAAAGTTTCTATTCAACGTTAATAATAATTAGGTACTATGCAATAATAAAGTATAATTCGTTATTATTGAATGATACGAAAAGATTTTGTCTATGGAACCTGTTCATAATAACCATTCTTTATTGTAAATAATTAATTATAAATTATAAATTTTAACTAATAATTGATACCGTTTAAATTTAAAAAATTGGAGCTTCATTTAAAATTCGGTTCATCGGGGTATACATTTTGTTTCAATCAATATAATTCATTCTTTGATCTATTCAAAGTTTATCTTTGAAATATTTTAAAATTATTTATATGTATATAATGAAAGATTAAAAAAAACATGCACAATATTACATTTAATAAAGCATAAAATGATGTATTATATGTTTAATACCAATCGAAACATTAAACATTAGTGAGCTGGTGTAAATTAATCAGTAAATAGTGTAGTAAGTTTAGATTCTGTACCTCTTTCTTTCTCTCTATTTAATATATATATATATATATAAGTTGAATAAGTTTCCATTTTCGAAAATAATTGTTGTTTCAACATTTTTTTTTTTTTTTTTTTGTGAAGCTCATCAGACATTTTTCAGAAGACCGATCGATCGAAATTCATTTAGAGTTTGACACATGAGGCTCGAAATGCTTTTTTCTCGAATTTCAGAAAAACTATAAGTATGTTCGGAAAACATATGAAAACGGTTCGATTTTCACACAGTACATATTGTACACGCGCAATAGAATTTATCCATAAATCCATTTAATACCTATAACTAACATTGGATCGCGATAAAATAAAAACAAGACATAGTATTATAGATAAGTACTAGCGACACGAGTTAATGGTCTTAAAATATTACCGGCACTGATCATCGTGCATCGTGTCAGTCGTTATCGTTTGTGTGGAATTATAATGGAAATCTGACAGTGGCTGACTAAAGTTAATCTAAAACATAATTTATCATAGTTTTATTTTAAATTTGACCATAACAATAGTAGCAAAAATTGTAAATATGTATAATTTATTATCATTCCACTGAATTTTTCAATTCAATAATGATATTATGATCAATATTTGCTTTAATAATACCGGGGACAGAACAGTAGAACAGTGATCCACTGATGGGCAAATGTGATTACTGATTAGCAAAAAAAAAAAATAATAATAATAATCATAATAATAAATAGGTACATTTATTATTATTGACTAATTCTTACACGTCACTATGAAAATAATAAAACATTTCTTGTTATTACAAACATGGACGAATTGTCATTTCAACAAAATTGATACCTAGCCTGCTGTGGAAGGGTACGCAAGTGGACTCAGTTCGCCAACCTTTGTCAAGCACTTGGAAATGCGTCCCATTTAAAATTTATACAGGAGTTGATATACGCTTAAAATTAATAATTATATTTTTCTCAAAAGTTATGATTCTGCGTCATAGTTCATATAGAATATATTAATTTGCTGTTTATAATTTCTGTGTATTGTACATTATAAAGTGATAGCTGATATACGAGTTAAGTCGTTATTATTTTTCATACGAATTTAAAATAAACGGTAAAGGTTTAATTAAATCATATGGATAATATATATTATTTTATAAACAAGCTATATTAATTGTACAGACTATCTAATTGTCTTTTAAAATATACAGATCGATTTAATATTTTTCTTAAAAATATTTCTTTATCCGAAAAATTCATTGAAAAAATCCGGGATTTTTTAAATTTCGCTCCCCTTCGAGATTCTCTGAAAGTTACCCTTTTAAAAATGAATTATTGATTTTTGAGGTTAAATTTAATGTTCAAGACTCGAAATTGATTATGGTTTAGTGATCGTGGTACAACTTCTCGCTTCTTCATCAAGTTATTTAAGGACCACTCTTTAAATCGGGCTGATTCGTTAAAGATATGTTTGTTAGTGTTAAAAGACACTTCACATATTATAAGCTTTTATTTATATTCCTATATTTTTTATTATTATTATTATTATTATTATCTTTTAAATTATACCTTCAATTCATATTTATAATTATTTTCAAGTATAAATACTATACCTATGTATTACGTATTGATCGATGAACTGTGTCGATTAGAAACTCACTTGAGTGAGCAATTCGCTTTATAGTATATAGTGTTTTATTAATAAAGTGGTTTATATATAAATATCCCTTAGGCATACCTCCTACGTACGCTCACTAATCAATATATATATATATATAATTTAACATAAAATACACATTTAATTATAACACACTAATTATTATCATTATATTATATTCAAACTAATATACTCTTGGTTCGGAAAGTCCACTTTGCAAAATTTCCTGTTTCTTAGCTTATTTTAAACAATAAATTATAACACTATAACCAATTTTAATCTACTATAGTACTATACTTACATATTTATAGAGACTGAAAACCAACAAAACGAATAAAAATGTTAAATATATAGATTTTGGTAGCCACGGTAACGATTGTAAGGACAGATTCCGATGGGCGTTATAGGAAAACACACTCTTCGAGTATGCGAGATTTCCCATTTTCTATTTTCCTAGGAACTATGAACAACAAAATGCAAGAATAATCGATTGTCAAATCAACAAAGTCTCTCGTAACTATGTAGTACCTACTAGTAACTATGACAATGCGTATCAATGGACGGACGGAAAGACACAAAACAGGGAGACTAATGTGACTTAAGGTGACTAAATTTATGTTAGAAACTTGAAAGTAAAGAAGGTTTGAAAAATAAGATCGAATGAATGACAAAACTTTTATAAAAGAAAATATCTTTATTCTAATTGAAAGTTTCGATGTTAAACCAAAAAAAAAAAAAAAATAAATATAAAATAATGTATATGTTTAATGTTTATGTGTATATGTTTGTGTTTACTTTAGAAGTTTTTTTTTTTTAGGAAATAGTATAAACATCAAGTTACATGTAACATTTTTGGATAATTTTCAAGTATTTTTCACTTAATTTGTTTTGTTATTATGTATTCTCGTATAGTTTATATCCAGAATATCTCAATTTTTTAAGCTATATTATTATATATTTTTAAATTTGTAGTGTTGCGTATATTTATAATTTTATTTATATATCTACAACCCATTTAATTCTCAAAATACTGATTTTTCAACAGTATGTTTTTGTTATTATCAATATTTTACTTTATTTTAAGGGAGTTAAAAAAATTAAACACATTAAGTTTGAATAATTCATCAGTATAGTAACAAAAATTGATTTGTATAAATTCAGTATAAATTTGATGAAGGAATTTTTTCTCATTGTCTAATATAACTGAAAATGTAGACGTATTTATACATTTTATCATTTAGGTACATATCTATTATTTTTGCGGTTTTTCAAATTTTTTTTTTTTTAGTAATTCGTGATTATGATAAATTTTGTTATAATCTTTAGGTACACATATTATGATGTACAATAATTATATAATATGTGTTTATAAAAAAACAATTTTTTTCTTTATTATTAAAAATTTTCATTATTAATAAAAAACTTATCTTTTTTAATTGTTTGAAACGAGGGGAGAAACATCGGCGTTTTAATAGAAAATTATTATACAGTAGAACCTCAGCTATTTAACAAAACTCTTTACATGACAAATTCTTTTATGGATTCATGAAATTTTCATTAAAAAATGTTTTTATTTAAGAGGATACTACACTAACAAATTTTCGTAGCAATATAGTACTTTTGTAATTCAAATGTTACTAAGTCTGTAATAAACATTGGAGACATAAATTATACACTGTTTAAAAGATGAAAACTTTTTCGATGTTTTGTTGGAATTCAATTTTCAAAATTTTTTTTTTTAAATATTTTATACAATTAAATATTTACTAAATACGCTTTTTCACTATGCTATATTTTTTTAATTTGTGTATACGATTTTTAAATATCGGCTTCCAATAAAACATAGTTTAACTTCTTATCATTCAAATGGTTGTACAATTTAGTTTTTATGTTTTTTTATATTTACACAACTTTTTAATGACTTAAATTCCGTAATCATGTTTTTTTTTTAAACAAACATCGAATAATTACACTACAACAATAAAATACGGTACCGACACAATATGTTTTTAAATTACTTTTAAAATATATTTAATTATTTTTAATTTGTTGGATTTTCGTTATTCTTAAATTATCATAAAAATTGCTTATAAAAAGACCCTCTTAAAAATCGGTCATGTGGTGTACTGGCGTCCTTTTAATGAAAAAAATGTATATTTAATGAATTAATCTTGTATTATTATTCCACAATAAATTAAAAAATTCTTAAATACATTTTAAACTAGGTATTTTAATTTAGGTATAAAGTACCTACCTACATACACTCGTCAATCGAACATACGAGAGTATCACTACAATTCATGGAGCATATATAATATATTATATGATCGTGCGTGCTCGTATTATACCTCGTTAAATTGTAATATCTAAGAACATTATTGTTATCAACTATGATAGAGATGATAATAAAAAAACGATCTATCAATAATAAAAGAATTCTTACTTTCCTATTATACATAATAATATTACGTATTATTATTATTTGAATACTTTGTGTACCCTACTGTAAAAACGAGCTTTTAAGGGGAAAAAAAAAATGTCATAATTTTGTAACGATTTTTTTTCCAAAGAACCGTCGTTTTCGTTAATTCTAGATGTTTCATTGTATTTTATGACATTTCGGAAGTATAATGTTTCATTTGTGTAGCGTATGAAATAAATTGGGTATGTTATACCTATACGTAATAACGTGTAAAATGCATGTATATGTGGCGTTCTACATAATTCGATGGGCCTTTTGTTTTAAATCGTTCCCCTCGTTTCACGTAAAATTTTATAGGTACTCGTCATCGTTATTTTTGAATTATCGAGTTAGCGTTTGTTTTACTTATATTGTATATATTATATTGTATACCTATATCTACCTGCCGGAATTCGTAGCCTATATTAAATGAAAAAAATAAATTACCTCATTTTTCATCTGAAATCCCGGAGAATAAAACGTCGGGAACACTTACAAGCTTCACTCGAGGGCCAAAACTGCGGGAGAAACTCTATAATATATAAAAGACGGACAGTTTACCCGAGCAATTACTTACTCTTTCGCCACGCGATACCCACGGCTAATAATTTAACACACGATTCCGAACCGACTTTAATGAAATATGTTTTAAGTCATCATAGGTAGACGTATATACGTCCATTATATATATATATATATAGAACTTTTAGCCATTAGCGTTTTATTTTTGGACGTTTTTATATTATTATTAATTGGTTACTAAAATTATATTCGTAAAACACTGAGTTAAACAAAAACTAAACATTAACTAGCTATCATTGTTTTGTTCGTGCATTTTGAATTCGGTTCATTTGAACTTGTTTGTATTCCAAGGCCTGAGAATAGTGTAGTGAGTTATATTAGATTTGGAAATAAAGACAAATTATATGGCGTTCGAAAAATACCGCTGAACTTTATGCGAATTTCGAGTTAACATAATTAAAAGTTTTCAAAAATTGAAAACGTCAATTTCGCGCTATAATAAATATTTGGTACACGCGCAGAGTTCCACTCAAGAGGATTATTCTTTTCCGAATATATGATAACAAAAAATAGTAAATATTGATTTTGTCAAACAACTTTTTGCGAAAAATGAGCCTTTTGTAGTAGACACGGCTATATCAACTAATTTTCCATCAGGAAGTCTGAAAACTCGAAGTCGAGAACTCTTTTCCACGTCATCTATTTCCGAAAAAAATTATTATACCTACAAAATGACCAAATAAAATCTAACGATTTGCAAAACCAATACGATGTTTACATAGATTTGTATGTTTCTTTTATTATTATTATAAATATTACGTTATCATTTATTTAAATTTTGTATCTATAGCTACTCGCAGAGAGCGCCAGAGCGGTATAATATGTTCGGAATAGGTAAAGTAGAGTAAAATTGATCACGGTAGTATGTGTTTCTGTGCGCAGCTGGTTACAACTTACAATTTAAACAAAAACAGCAACGTTTACGTTTAATATTATCTTTAAAGCCACACAAGGGATGTTTGTCTTTGCATAATGATTGTTAAACATCGTCAGTGTGAGCAAAACACCTTTATTGAATTATATATTTATAATATATATATACACGAGTATTGAACGTCTGTTCGACTAAGGATGTAGTTTGCATCCTATATTAGGGTTCGTGCATTATAATAATAATAATAATAATTTAATATTATGAATTTAAAATGCATGTATTCAATATATTTTACAGGTATTTGTAATTTACAGTCCAAGTCGCGTGATGGAAAGTACCTATAGGTATGGGATGTACAAGAATTGCAGTTGCATTCTTTGAGATTATTCACAGGACGAAAAAGTTAATATTTTGATTTTGAATATGCAATTTATTTTAAATTTAAAAGTGTACGAATAATTTACTATAACATCTCTTGTACCATTACATTTTATTATTATAGCGTCATGTGGCTGAAATTTAAAATCACTATATTAATTTGTAATCATAGACCTATAATCTATATATTTAACTTTAAATATGGACTGTGTTTCGAGACAAAAGTCTTCAGACAAAATCTGATGAGCAGACAGTATTATTATATGAAAGAATAAATGAATGTTCCACTAGTTTGTCCCGTGATTATCAGTGCATTCAATTCTTATCACGTTTTCGCTTGAAATATAATGATAATAACCAGAATATGTGCACGGATTAATGGTATTCTTTTATAATACTCTTGTTTGTTTAGTGTTTAAATAAACAGAAGGTGATTGAAGAAGCTGCGCAGTTCAGTTAATTAATATGTCTACATTAATCATACATACCTAATTATGTATATTGGAAATGACTAAAATTAGCCACTTAGTACAGTCTACTCTTATGGTATCACTATTATATGCTGCCCTTAAAATTTTTTTTAACCTATTCAAATTAGGCTGCTATGTGATTATTTAGCCTTCTTTTTCTTCACCCTCTCTCTCAACTATTTGGAGTCGGTCACCCTATTCCTCAATTTCCTCAACAAGTCATCAACAATTCTATAATTTTATGGTACCTATATATAACATATACAAGTATACCTATATAGGTAACTATCGAGTAATTATAATGTACGGATAGTGGAAATATTTACATTTTTAAATTATATAATTTGGTGAATATAATTTTTGAAATTTTTTTCCTCCAAACCATTTAAAATGATACCTCATAACTTATATATGTTTATTATTATAAATTACCATATAATTATTAGTTATAGAGGTAAAAATTACTATGCAGATAAGATAATAGGATTTCATGAAAAAAGAACTTTTGAGATCCTAAATTTTCTAAAACTCAATTTTAAAATATGTTACCAGATACAAGATGGTCGTATAATAGATAGACGGCGTGTACTTTTTACTACAAGTGGGGCTGGAATTTAATTAAGAAGGATCAGTTTTAGCACCAGTTATTACACTAAAATTAAAATACAGAACCTAAAATTTTAATTATTATTTAATATTAAAATTTAACTCTTAGTCAATAATTAATTGGAGTTTAGATTTCGTTTAAGAACTTGTTCTAACCAGAAGTATTATTTATTTATTTATTATTTTTTTTTAATAAACCAAAAACTTTAAAAATATTGTTTTTATGTTACCGGAACCGAAAAATTAAAATCACAGAGGTACAATCTCTGACTACAAGACTGAATAACAACAATTCAGTAACAGCAGATAAGACGCATGCGTTTTAATTATATTGTTTTACATTTGGAAATTCAAAACTCAAACTACTTTTGCTTTTGAAATAAAGATAGTAAAGAAAGAATATCAGGAAAATATGTGCAGCATATTAAATCTCTGTGTAATTAAACATTAAATAATATAAGCCAGATTCTAGATACCACTGTTATGCACATAAAAGTACACATACTTATATACAATTTTCATCAATAAATATATACGAGTTATATATATATAAAATTTGAAAACTATATGTTTACAAGATAGTAACTTTTATAATATCCAGTAATGAAATTAAAAATAATAAGCGTAATTATTATCTTATAATTATAAATACTTTGAAAGTTTCCCGCAACAATAATTTTATTATTTTTTTTTTTATCGGAACTTAACGATTATACGGTTTTGAATTTAATTGCTGTTTTATCGAACAGTTGAAAAACAAAAAACGGTGCATTTTTAAATTCTAACCAGAACAAGGAAGCTATTATAGTTTTATAATAACAATTTTCCTCCCGCCACTGAAAATATTTTGTAACGATGTGCCGTAACCCTAATAATTATCATATATACATTATTTGGACAGTATGACAGGTATTGGCCATTAGTAAAATATTTGTTTGAACATTTTAAAATGTATGATTTGCAATGAGTTTCACTTGTTTTCAGATTTTATGAATAGCGTGTGTGGGTACTTTTACGGACAACGAGGGTGAAACGTCGGGCACATTCAAAAAAAAAAAAAAAAAAAGGTGAGGCGGTAATATTATTATCGTATTGATTTTATTAAAATGATTAGTTTTTTATATTTTTTTTTATTAAATATTGAATATATATGTTACTCGACATTTCTGAATTTTGCATTCATATACAATGTACATTATACTTTTTTTTTTTTTTAAAAACCTTTCTAATACAAAATACATTTCACGTCACGAATCGGACGGCAAAAGAAAGTTATAATATTTGTGTCATAATTTTAAAATTTCAGGCACATTCTACGGTAAAAGCGTTTAAAAACTTTGTAGTTTTCATATTATAATAATTGTACTCGGGTAATAATTAACAAGACTTGACGTTTTAACGTATATATATATATACGTACATATAGTTTACTGTTCGGGTATGTCTTCGAAAAATACCTTGAAATAGTTTATTTGGTAAATTGTTTGAATAAAATATGTATAGTATATGTATTTTTAGTACGTTATATACGAGTTTATAACTAATCTCTGCAGCTATCTAATATATTACATAGGTAGTGTGTTTTATTTATAAAAGGAATCCCTAAGTAATTTCTTCGTATGATTTCAAATGACCTTGTTGATCTTATTTTTTAACATACATTTTGAGAAATTTAAAAACTTTTATTTAAAAATTGAAATCTTATTTTTGACATCAGAATCGGGTAGGTAGAATTTTTAAAAGTGATTTTAATGCACAAATCCAGATCCCAATTTTTCTCCTTCGCTCTCTCTCCCAATTATTTAGAGTCGGCCACCTTAGTCCTCAACTTCCATAGATCTCAATCTTGCACATTTTTCTCACTTACACCCGTTCACCTCATACCATTTTTTATTGTATACCTCACCTTTTTTTTTTGGTCTTCCTCTTCCCCTCTTTCCTTCAACATACATTTATTTTACTACTCTGTCGCATACGCCTAGTTAGAGTTATACTCTCACTACCTCTGTCTCTTCTTTTCTTAAAACGCTATATCGATATATTCTTCTTTATTTTATCCACTATTGAAACCACTCTTATAATACTACCTCTTATATGTTAATTTTTTATTTTGTCCTCTCTAGTCACTCCACTCATCCACCTTAACATTCTCATCTCTACCACATACTCTATTCTATCTAACTATCCACTGCTATCTAACTATCCACTCCGATCCGTACATTATTGCATGCTCGATTACAGTCTAATAAAATTTACCTTTTAACGTAATTGGGATTCTTTTGTCACACAAAATACCTGACACTTCTCTCCACTTCATTCACCCACACTTAAACCTATGCTCAAAATTACCATTCTTCTACAGAATAGATTTTAAATACTTGAACGTTTCAACTTCACCTCCTACATTGTCCATATCCCTACTCAACTTCATTACTTAGCTTTCTCTATTCGTTCTATGTTCCTTTCTCCAAAATTATAGTCTATATATTCTGTTTTACCTCTACTAATTCTTAATTTTTTCCCTTCGAGAGCTTCTTTCCACTATTCCAGTTTACTGTTCACTTTCTCCATACTCTCACCAACCAACACTATATAATCTGCAAACAGCATGCACAATGGTAATCTCAATCGCATATCTTTTGTCATTTTATCCAATAATAGGGAAGATATATAAGTACTCAAAATAGAACCCTGGTGTACTCCTTCTCTGGCCGTAAAATCCTCAGTTTCCCTACAGAAACTCATACTCTTGTATTTGCCCCTTCATGCACGCCCTAAATTACATTCACGTAAACCTTTGCTAATCCTTTCTTTATTGATGCCTATTTCAAAATATTTTTAGTAACCTTATCATATGCCTTTTTTAGATCAATAAATACCATATAAAATGTCCTCTTTTTATCTCTGTACTTCTCTACTAACTGTCTAATATAACAGATTTGTTCCGTTGTTGACCTCCAAGCATACACTCAAACTGATTTTTCATAACAAATGTCTCACTTCAATATTTCAATTTTAAAATTGTGAAATATAATTTTTTATCTCTCTATAATTCCCACATTCCTGTACATCTCCTTTACCCTTAAATATTGATACTACACAACTCTTCCTCCACATCTCAGGAATTTTCCTTTCAATTAGTATTTTATTAAATACTTTGTCAGCTACCCTAACCTAAATTCCCTAATACTTTCTACACTTATTCTGGTGGTACACTATACAGTTCTATCGCTTTCTTAATTTTCATTTTTCTAATCGCACTTCATACATCTTCTTCTCTAATTAAATCTACTATACCGAAATTCGATTCAACTCGATCTACTGCCTCTCTCTTCCTTATTAAAAAATTCTGTAAAATAATTTTTAGATCTATTTATCATCTCCTTGTATTTTTTCAATACCTTCCTTTTCTCATCATCACTTATACTCCATACATATTTAAAATCTCTGGATTGGATTTTTCTTCTCTTAGCCAGCTTGTACACTTCTTTTTCCCTTTCTTTTGTTCCTAATATCTCGTACAACTCATCATATTTCTCTGATTTAGTTTTACTCACTATACTTTTTACTGCTTTACATAAACTTTTATACTCTACCCAATGATTTCTCTCCTTAGTTTTCTGCCATTTCTTAAACTGTATTTTTTATTTTTATTTTTTTGACATTATCTCTTTTACTTTTTTAAACCACCACTATGTTTGCTTATTCACTGGAATATTACCCTTACTCTCAACAACGATATTCTTCTCCACGTTATACACTGCAGTCTTCATGAAAATAATTTTAAAGTTGAAACGGTTCTAAAATTCGGTATTTTGTGTTAAAAACCATAGATTTTTATTTAAAAGTTTAACGTGTCCAAATTTTGCATTAAAAATGTATACTACGCACCTGAGTATGCCAAAAAGGTTGAACATTTTGATATTTTCCAGAAAGTGGTACAAAACTTGATTCAAAATGTAGATCAGCTGAAAGAATTATTTCACGTTACCTTTTAAACGGAACACACTGTATATGCATATTGTGTAAATAATAATTTGTTCCCGCAATACAACGCAAAAAAATTCTACCAGAAATCCTTTTTACCACCGTCGTTCGTGAATTCAATAATTATTACACCTAACACCACCCCACTCGATCCGTGTTCTATCAACCATACCAGTCAATAATATATACGTCATAATGATAATTTAGCCTTTACAAATGGTGATTTAGTGTTGATAGATATATTTTTTTATCCTTACAACGATGGTTTGTCAACATTTCAATAAAATATTATTCACTCAGATGCGTCGATATAAGTAAGATTTTTTTTTTGTCATACCTACTCGTATTTTTAGGATTTGTCATCACGATAATAATATTTCATCTAGAATTCACATATTTTCTATGTCGAGAACGTATATAAAAATGTCCTAAAATAAAAATACTTACCAAAAAATACCGTTTTACCTCAAAATATTGAGAGAAATTCCTTTAAAAAAAAAAAAAAAAAAATTAAAAATTGAATTTATCTCAAAATAATTAAAATATATACCATAACACCATAGGAATACTATTATTATTATAAATAATATTATCATGCGTACTGATATATATATCAATATATTATCTGCAATTAATCATGTTAAGCATTTACTTCTTTTTAGCGTATTGATATATATATTCAAATGTAATATTTGTTATTGATAGAATGCTATAAAATATGAATTAATGAGTATAGTTGTATTATTTATGAGAGTAAATATAATTCTTTAGTTGTTATATGGTCACTATAAAAAATCGAAACTAGAGATAAACTTAAATAAATACTAAAATACCAATACATTCTGAAAAACAGAAATCGTTGTACTAGGACTTCGTACAAAAAAGAAATAACAAAACAAATGGGTTAATCAAAAAACAGGAATTTTAAATTAAATTAATTTTATTTTATAAATAAATAATAGATATTATTTATATTAATTTTTCTTTATTTCCGAAACTTTTAGCCTAACCTAAATATTTCCAATTTTTTCTGAAATTATTAAAAAAATAACGTCCGTTTTCTAAAATACATTGAACTTTCAAAAACATAAGATTTTTATTATAGGCAGGTACCTGCTACATTAAAAAAAAAAGGATTAACATTTTCGATTTACTATTTTAAAGAATTTTATATTGTAATATTCAGCATTTATATATACGTATGATTGTTATAGGATGGCTTTTGTACTCGTATTATTTTCTTCCGTAAGCTCTATCCAATGTCAACCAAGATACAAATTCATATCATATATGGTCCAATGATCCTAAATATTTTTTTTTGGAATATTTAGCTTGAAAATTCAAATGGTTCGTATTGTGTTTTTAATGACATTTTCTTGTGTTATTTGGCATTATATGTATTTTTTTTTTTACATTAAAAGACGTTTTTATATACAATTGGTAAAATTGTATATATTTTTAATAATTTTTTTTATAAAAAGCAATAGATACACAAACCTATTATTTTCTATATTATACACACAATACATCTAAATTATTTCAAAACGAATAATTTTTATATTTTTAATAGCTTAAAAAGTGTTTCTTGATATTTTTTTTATAAAATTCTTATGACATAAATGCATAGTAATCAGGGAATTTTCGGTACTATTTTCTAGATATAATACTATTGTATTTTACGTTTGTCCGTGTTATATTATAATAACGAGAGTTACCAAAATCTTTAATTATATTTTGTGCCTAATGCTCTTATTATATATATTATTTATTGCCAATGAATGATAGTTATTGAAAGGAATTTATTTGAATTTTTAAGTATATACCTATATATATTCTCATTAACTTTATTTGTATTAAGACAAAGGGCACGGCCTTTCCAAAGGAGATATATTTGGGAGTTATTATTTTAATAATGGCTTTAAATTATTATTTCATGGTCATTCATTTACATTATTAAATATTCATGTTTAATTTAAACTTTATTATTTTACTAACCAAAAATATTGTAATATTACAGCGGGTAAACATTTTAATAGTTTGACTTAAGTTTTAGAATTATGATTTTATAAAATTTTAAGTTATTTATGTTTAATATTAAATTGTATTGTAGGTATAATCGAATATAATACAATTTTCACTTTTATTTTCTTATTAGAGACAAATTTTGAACAAAAATTGCATCATAAAAGCGGTAGGTACCTATATACGAGTACATGTACCTACACCGTTAAAATATTTTGCAGGTTAGCTGTTTGATAACTTATGTGCTTACCACATGTATTTCTATATTCATATCAAAACTTGATGAGATTTCACTAACCGGAATAATAGTATATTAGTAATATAATTAGAGGTATTTTCACAGTTTTACTATGATACTGTTTAACACTAGACGATAATTATAAGTTTAAAATGTACGAAAAAAATAAAGCATTAAAAAATTTAAATGTTCCAAATTCCACAAATAAAATATTTTTAAAAAATATACATTTTTGTCAAGTAATATTATAGTGTTGAGGAACGAATATAGTTTAGCTCCCAAGCGATATTTTGGAATTTTTTTCATCTAACCATGTGATTTTAGATACAGAATGTTTTAGTATTTAAAAAAATGTCGGTCAGACTTACTTTCGAAGTTTAAATTAATAATATGGCAATTTAAAGTTATTTCATACCAACAAAAAACAACACATCGTACGCTGAGTTTTCGTATAAAATATGTAATTTTTCAACAATTAATAAAATATACCTAAAAGGGAGATTTTGTAAGGGAGATTTCGTTCTCCATGAATGTGTAATTTTAACATAAAATAACACTAAATGAATGCCCTTGTATTTTTATTTCCTGAAAAATAACATGGCTGAGAGACGGGGGTTACGATCGTTTTAGTCGGCTCTATTCGCTATACTTTGCTTCAATCGAAAATATCCCTCAATTTGCTGTGAAATCACCCGATTTTCTAACTAGCTTCATTTTTGAGATTTTGGTTATAATATAGAAATAAAAATATTATTGAAAAAACATGTACCTATTATAATATACGCATTTGTGAAATAATAAATGTAAACTTTTATAACAAGTTTTCGTTTTACGTAAATAAATAAGAAAAACACAATTAATTATTATAATTTCCGCTAAACTCGAGACGTTTTCATAAAATTAGTTTCTCGTTCGGATCGTTAGATTTTCAAACAAAATATTAATATCCGATTGTACGATTGTACTCGTAAATATATCGCAAATAATCAATTTTTTCTTTTATTATAAACTAAATGGAATAAAAAATATCTAAAAATACAACTTGCCTATAGTTATTAAATATTAGTTTTACTGATTTATATATTTCATATATTTGTTTTAAGCTATTTAAAAATTATTTAATTACATAAAAAATGTAAATCATTTATAAAATACCATTTCATACATTTATATTATTATATAGTTCTACCTAATGTTAATATATATATAATATAATAATATATTTAACAATAAAAATAAAAATAATTTACTTATAAAAATATTTACTTATATTTTATTAAAATCCATTTTGCAATATAAAATGTATTTAAAATATTAGAATAATGATAATATTATTCCCCATCTTTGATAAATAGTATGTACCTTAAAATGGACTAAAGTAGAAAAATATTGTTTTTTCACTTCTATGGAACATTTTATTCGAGCAATATTTTAACATTTCAAATTCTCATTAAACATTTTTTTGATATAGGTAATTAATTATCATTTAGATAAGTAGGTACGTGAAAATATTTCTATGTAGATAGGTACCAATAAAGACAACAAACGATAAACGATTTTTATCTGGATATGCTATGCCTAAATTACAGATTTATAAAACAAAATAGATAACTAAATATACAAGTTGAAACACATGGTTACTATTGAAAATGAAGCTTATGTGCGTTATCATATATAAATTTTATGAGGTATAAATTACTTAGATAATTATTATTTTTTGTAGTACAATTTATTTAGAATACACATACAACAAGTCAAGGCGTATCATTGTTTAAAATGCATAATATTAGTTAAAATATTTTGTTTTATTATGTATTCTAAATGGATCGTACTATAAAAAAGTTAATAATTTTCATCTCATAAACTCATATATTATTATATAAGTAGGTACCTGTATTATTATAATTTATAATTTATGTATTCTCGGCCGATCGGGTTGCGGTGAAGTGACGTCTCATTTGTGAAGGATACGATAAGATGATAACAGTTTTTTGTTATGTTTTGTCCTTTCAAGTGTGTATATAAAAATGTATACCCTCGCTAATTGACTCTTGGTGCAAATGATAAACGTACTGTAGCGGAAAATAGGAAACTAGGTGACAGGCGAAACGCATCGTTTCGAGTGGACCTTATAGTTCAGGATGTATATATATATATATGTTCTCCGGGAGTTTGGGCACTTACTCGGGCGAGTCCAATTATTATAGCGGACGTATAAAAACAGTCCTTGTGTAGACTTGTATACGTAAACTAGACAAGGGACCAAGTCAAGGGGTATGATGATAGTAAAAATTAAAAAAAAATACTAATACTAATTTATTCTGCAGTACCTTAGTAGCTAGGTAATCACATTTTGAAAAAAGTCATTAAAATTAGTAAAAATAAAATATTTTGAGTTATTTATAATTTACATGTGGTTATGATTTAATTTCGAAATTAAAAACCCGAAATTAATACAATAAAATATTATTGTAAATCTAAAATGGTTTTTATTAATGAAATGATTAGGTACACTAAGTTTCAATATTATTTGCTGTTGTAAGTCAAAACAGTCCATTAGGGACTCTTAAAAATAACTATTGGATAAAAACGATCACCCGATAATCATATCTTCTTCTTCTCCTTCGCCTTCTCCCCCAACTATTTGGGGTCGGCCACCCTGGTCCTACACTTCCACATAACTCTATCTCCCGCATCTTCTTCACTTACTCCCACCTTCCTCATATCACTCGCCATCACATCCCCCCATCACTTTTTCGGTCTTCCTCTACCCCTCTTACCAACAACATGCATTTCTCTTACTAATCTTACTGCCTCAGTCTCTTCCCTCCTTAATACACGCCCGAGCCATCTTAATCTATTCTCTCTCATTTTGTCTACTATCGAAGCTACCCCTATACTACCTCTGATATACTCATTCCTTATTTTATCCTCTCTAATAACTCCACTCATCCACCTTAAGATTCTCATCTCAGTGGCACTCATTTTCTATTCTATCTTTCTATGTACTGCCCAACATTCCGTTCCATACATCATTGCAGGTCCCACCACTGCCTTATAAAATTTACCATTTAACCTAATAGGGATTCTTTTATCACACAGAAGACCTGACGCTTCTCTCCACTTCGTCCATCCACACATAATCCTGTGTTTCATATCCTCTTCGAAACCCCCATCTTTCTGTACAACGGACCCTAAATACTTGAACCTCTCCACTTCTCCCACCACATCCCCCCTTAACTTTATTTCCAGCCTTTCTCTATTTCCTCTGTGTTCCCTTTCACCAAAATCATACTCTATATATTCTGTTTTACTCCTACTAATCCTTAGTCCTTTACTTTCCAGAACTTCCCTCCACTCTTTAAGTCTACCATTCACTTTCTCAGGACTTTGTCTTATCAGTACTATACCATCTGCAAACAACATTCACCGTGGTACGTACCCCTGTATATCCTTTTTTATCTCATCCATTACCAGGGAAAATAAGTAAGGACTCAAAGCTGAACCCTGATGTACCCCCACTCTGACCCTAAAATCCTCAGTTTCTCATCCTCCTACCTTCCTATCCTCATCTTTTAGACACCAAACATTTCTAAAGTCCCTGGATTGTTTTTCTCTTTTCTTAGCCAGCCTGTACACTTCTTTAGATCGAATAACTTATACCCTCTAATTATTATATCCATAGATACAAATAAATACAATACTAATATTTATATAAAAATAGCTAATAGGCTAACATTGCAGTTCCACCATTTTAATATTAAATTATCATGTAAAATAATTTTATGAGCCATTATATCTCTATTTTATATATTTTATATAAAATAATATCATACATTTATAATATATAATCCGTCAGTTATTATATTTTTGATATAATATGTTACAGCTAGTATATTTAATATTGTACATACAATGTAATATATTGTTTGTTTTAATGAATAATTGGAGCTTTTACTAATATTGACGTTTTTCAACATACACTCGCTGTTCTATATGTATTACCTAAGCCAAATATATTACATTCAAAAATAATATATTTGCGAATCGTTCACATTGTATTGAATTTCACTTCTTAAGGAGACTTAAATTTTAAGGTATTGTTGTATACACATTATATATAGCTCCACAAACCATTTTATATTTTATTCTTTAAATTAGTTTTACTATCAAAGTCACTTTTATTGATTATACTCGAAGCAAATCATATGATATATAAGTATTATGTATACTTAACCAAAAAAAAAAAAACCCCCAAAATTTTAACGCTTATAATAAATTCTGAATTTTAACGGTCAAAGTTATACTTTTATAGTTGTAGCCATTTACAGAAATAGCCTATAATTGTCCTATGCTGTATACTCTATATATATATCCATACCTCATATTGTATAATAAGGCTATGGCCAATATTTAACGAAGGATTTTGCAACAAAGCCCAAGGATAATTTTGGTTTATTTTCGGAGCGTATCAAATTCCCTGCAGGGAACGAAATGAAACGAATGTCACACCCAAACGTCTCATACCTAGGGCAGGTTTTTTATTATTTAATTTTTAAATATAACAATTACTTACTTTTACAAATAAATTATGCAGCAATTTTATAACGATTTTAAAGTATATATTATAGTATTATTTATGTAGACAGTACTTAATATAATATTTGTTCATATTTTTGTCATTTGAAAATAAAAGTATAAAAACAATTTATGATCGGACCCTTGTTTGAAATAAGAAATTATTTCACGTAAATTCAAAATAAACGAAAAATAAAAATGTATATCCTGAACTATAGGCGTGTTTCAGAAAAACGTAAAGGTGGTATTTATCCGGTACCTAAGCTAACATTTTCTCACCAAAAGGTAAATTTCAGGGTTTTCATTATTGATTTATTTCAAACTACACTGATGATTTATTAAGTGTATATAATACAATAAAATGTTCATTCGTCGTATACGGTAATACCACCACGGAGTTATGAATAAATATTGTTGGAAATTACCTTAACACTGTAGGAGGATAAGGTAGGATTATTTCTGATATTCAGCGTGGGAGGTGTAGGTATATAAAACGTTGAAAAAGAATATCGTCTCCTGAGAATAAAAATGTTTTATTACCTATTCAAATTTATCGGAAAACTCATTTATAATTTCCAGAAAAAGAAGCGTTTTTCATATTTCCAATGGTTTAATTTGTATCCGATTATGCTATAGTTCTAACAAGAGTTTTTAAAAAAATTTTCATTGTGTTTTTTAAACATACATTTTCATCAAATAAATAATATATTACATAGTTATAATTTGAGAAGAAAAATAAAGTAAAAGTAAAATGAAATCTACTTTAAATATGTATTGAATACACGCTGAACCTATTCAAAGTTAACGAATAATTTTTAAACCTTTTCTGATGGAAACTCATATAATTATTAGTGCTACGAATTATATAATGATATAATTATAAAAATATTGTAGTAATTTGGACAAATAATATAAATTATTTTTAAAAAAAAAAGTATGCACCTTATATGCTTCATATACAGTATATTAGGTACCTATATCAAATACACCTATGCATATATATATATATATTTCTTTTAATTTAAAAAAATTTAAGTTTAATAAAATATAATGCCTAAGTCCTATAAGCTATTTTATAAAAAAATTAATTAATTAAAAATTGAATTTTCCCAATTATCTATAGAAGTATAATGTATAAAGATACACAAAATTATATTTAAGCTAAACATTATTTAAATAATTTATATACAGATAGGTGTGGCATGTTGATTAAAGTAAAAATAAAAACAATAACAAATGACACTACCATAATAATGCAATTTTATTATAGGTTATATTACATAGGTAATATTAACGTATTTATTATATAGACGATTTTCGATCTCGGCGTAATTTTACTCTTAAAAATTTCTATTTATGTAATATACCTACATAAAGGTATGAATTAAAGAAATGTTACTATTTACAATATTATATAGGTATCGATCCTTTTTTCCAAACAATATTAATAAATATTAAAATTTCGATATAACACAGCATTAGTATAAAAAAAAATACTTATATGCTGCGTTGTATGGAAATTTGTAGAACCGATGACTCGTTATCAGTTCTGTAAAATTAAAAACCATTTTGAAAATAGATAGATCGAATCGATAAGTTGAATATCCGATTTTGGTTCTGTAAAATGTGCAGGATTGTTTTACAGTGTTTTTATCATTTAATATTAATTATATTTTGATTATCACGAAAAATAAGTATTTAGTAATATTTTTTCGTACCGATGTTTTAAATTGTATATATTTTTAACATTATAATCTAAAAATATCTTATCTCTGATAAAAAAAAAAAAAAATACAATTTGTATATAACCTAAGTAGTAGTACTAGTTAGTACTACCCAGTAAGGGGTAATAATAAATAAATAATATTTACAATACAGAAAATGTGAAATATACTTCATGAAAGGCAATTTTCAGAGTTGTAAAGTATTTGAATATTGATATTCAAATATTTTTTCTTTCTTGTATTTGAGTATTATTTAAATACTTTTATATG
Source organism: Pemphigus obesinymphae (assembly GCA_025469235.1). NCBI lineage: Eukaryota > Metazoa > Arthropoda > Insecta > Hemiptera > Aphididae > Pemphigus > Pemphigus obesinymphae. The sequence goes on along the minus strand of JAIPRL010002890.1, from coordinate 6,783 downwards.
GTATTTAAATACTAACGTATCGTAAATACTTTCATATTTTAAGCTTGTGTTTTATTATTTTATTAGAAATCAAAAAGTCAAACTCGCTGATTATAATTTTACGAAAAAATAAATATAAATATATATTATAAAATCAAATAAGCTATAATAGTTTATTTCATAGATCAAAATTTAAAATGATGATGTGATTATAGTGCAATTGCGGTATACAAATATGCAATAGACTTAATAATATACAATTTCTACCTATAAGAATCTTTGAGAATGAAAATATTATGTTTACGACTTTTTGTGAGTTGCCGTCAGATTATTACGAAATTAGTTATCGCCTAGTAATATTATTCAAATAACTATATTGTAGCATGCAAGTACCCCTAATACATTAAATTTAATTAAATTTGTCATTTTAAAAATAACCACGTAAAAACCACGGCGAATAATCTGTTACCCGTTAGCCGTAAAATTAATATTAAGGAGCGTCCACACACCGTCATTATTATGGTCAAAAACTCATTATAATTCTAACAGCCCGGCAAGGGGCATATTCCGAAAATAATTTTGAAAACCTATATAGGTTAAGTACTCGAGGAAATGATCGAGCCACATTTTTCATTTTCATGTTTTATTATTTTTGTAATTTGAACCATTTAAAGGTTCCAAAGTTTTCTACGTTTTGAACATAATAATGTGATTAAATAAAAACGATTTTTTAAAAGTGCATCGATCATTCCTTCGTCGTAACTGTTATGGAAAATTGGAATATTTTTTTAAAAATTAAAATTCGTGTACTCATTGCGACGTTCTGATGGAATTAAAATCGTCTATTATTTGAGTGAAAATTATATATTTTTTCGTGGTTATAAAATTGACTCCCCGTATATACTTTTGATGCGGGTTACTAACACTATAATGATCACATACGCCTCACACATACACAAAATCGTACAAAAAAAAAAAAGTATAAAAAAATTGCCTAAATAATAATACACCTTAGAATCGTGTGGCCTGTTAAAAATAAAAATAAAAAAAAAACCAATTACCGAACCCGTCCGAAAAATTTAGTAGCTTGTCGTAGCTATCAAGAACCATCTTCGACTCTCCTAATGTGCGAACGTGCAAACCTGGAGCATATTAGAGTTTCGTAAAATAAGAGGATGTAAAACTGACAATTATTTTTTTTTTACATTTGATAAATAAGTGTTTAAGAGTATTACTTTAAATGTATTTTTCATGATACCTATTTTATTTGCTCGCTCAAAATACTTTTTAAAAGTATTCTTTGCGGACCCTGGTAATTTTTTATATTATAACTTGTAATAATATACAAAACCGATACGTTATTATTCCACCAACAGTTTACGGAACGGTTTTCATGTTTTCGGGCACAAGTATCACATACAATATTTAAGTTAAATACCTCAATATGTAAACTTTCGAGGTCTGCAGTTTTTCACCGTATTTTTCCAAATACAGTATAGGTACATACGTACATACGTTATGCAAAGAACCCAATTATTAATTCCCGGGTGATGATGGATGTTTCGTGCGTCGTGCGAGATATGTCTGAAATCTGTTTACGATTCACGGAACATTTCATAATATTCACTGTCGAGAAAATTCACAAATTAATTAAACGTTTTTTTATTATAATATTTTTTTTTTTTATTTTTTTTTTTTTTTTTTTATACTAAATTAAAAATATAATCATCACTAAAATTAAACGAAAACATCTACGTATCAACAATGTTTCAGATTTTTCAACCCTTCACTGTGCACATATAACGTCCTGTTTTGTTTTCCCAACGGTTATCCTACAGTTATCATAAAAAAAAAAATAAAAAATATACCAATATATAATATATATATATATATACATTTTATCTTATTATAAAAAAATCTTTCAATATTTTAATTATTTATATAGATTAATTTATGTAGAATTCAAATATATATCGAATATTTATTGGCCCCGTCTTTTTACTACAATCCCTTATTTTTAATTAATTTTAAATAATTGAAAAACGCTCAAGTTAAACATTGTAATTAAATATATAGATACGATACTATAATATAAAGTATTATATAGGTGCGTTATTTCTGATTGCCTATATATATATATGTCTATAACTGTAAAATATCGTTCATTTCGAGGTCCATAATATACAGATAGAATTCAATAGTATAATTGACCTAAATAAAATACAATTAAAATATACATAACTATAAATATATATTATTTTCTAATCTTTATCGATGTGTATAAATCTCGAACATGTTTTAAACACAACGACCGTTTTCTAAGATTTTTTTCTTATACTAACTTTGGATAATCTAATAGTTATATCGTCCATTATAGTACCCTTCTCGATTATTTATTATATTTTCTACTTCGTCTTTAAAATCAACTAACAAACTCGTTAAATGTCAGATAGATTATACAACTATAATAAAACATTCGCTAATTTTAGATTTAAAAAAAAATGTATTAATTAATATAGGTACGCATATATATCTTATCTACACGCATTTATTTAATGATTACAAAATATTAATTTTCTCTGTAAGATAACAATTAATCGTATAGCTAAAATGCATTGTATCTACCTATGCTCATCAATATTTGTATTCTTATTATTTCTAAATTATCATATATATTTTTATCGTAAAAATCTTAAAAATGTTCACAAGTTGTGTATATTATATTTTAACGTATAACTTACCATCGTGTTACATTAGGGAAATAATATGGGGCAAAGTGTGGACGCTAATGTTTAAAAAACTGTAATTCACTTTAAAAAAAAAAAATAAAATTTCTTTCAAATTTAGTTTACGCAATCATAGGTAATGGTAATTGATTATTTATTATAAAAATTTTAATTTATTTTTTTAATGTTCAAAAAGATAAAAAAAAAAATACACAGTTAATTTATTTTCCGATAAAAAATTATTACTAAAAACATAAATATGTTTAAATATACTCGTATAATTTTCTTAAAATAAATAAAAAATTATTTGAAACTTTTTAAATGTAACAAAACTTAAACTTAAAAATAATTTTAAAAGCAAAATTCACAACTAAACATAGCCTTATAACCATGCAATTATTGGTTAGTTTTCCTTTTATAATGCCTTACCATTCTGAAAATGCATCATTTAAATTTAAGATAATAGATTCCTTTATATGAGGAAAAGTGGAGAAATCTCGATTGATTAATTTACTTAGAGCCTTTATTTTATTTTGATAAATTAGTTTAATTGAAATAAAAAGTAGTAGAAATTATAGAAGTAAAATTAATTATAAAATTAAGAACATACACAAATAAAAAAATTATTGAAAATGAAGCACAAATTATTTTAATAATATATTAAAAACGAAATATCAAATTATATTATCAAGTAAATGATAACAAGCTCATGCGTAGTTTTTCATTGATTAATTACAATAGAATCGATATTTTAATTCAAAACTTGAAATCATACAATCTCAGACGATCAAGGAAGCTGTTAATCTAATAATATTAACAATCTTATACATTAAATAAATATATTTTAAGATGTTTCCACTTTGTCCCATATTCCCCTGCCTGATAGTAACTAATATTCTATTTAGAACTTTTTTTGAAATTAACAATGTTTACTCTACAATCGCAATGGTTTTGTGTTATATTAAACATATTACACTTAAATCATAATTTTCAATTATTAAAAATTATGAAATTTCTAAACGTAAAATATAAAATAAAATATTTAAAAACATCGGGAGTTATATATTTCAATATATCTTGTATACCTATAGTTATTATAGGTATATAATCATGTATAGATCCTGGTTTGATAAATTATTCAATAGATTATTTTGGGTGGTGACAGATATTATTATAAAATCTATAATACCTTTTTAATTATTTAGCAATTATACTTACCTTTAGCCTTAAAATAAATATTTGTAGTATCTCTAAAATCCTAAAATTTAAAACTGATTTTTCTTTTATAATTCATATTGTATATTTAAACACTACAATTATCCTCTATAGTTAATTTATTTAACATGAAAACATAATATATTCTATTCTGTACTTAAAAATGTAAAATATATTGTGTAAAATAAATTTGGTTTGAAATTTAAATCGAATTTATTTTTCCTTCTTCACCTTTCATACTAAAATAGAATACACTTTTGATTTTAAAGAAACAAATTGAATAAACCTACAAGGATTGAATATATTTTTTAAATTTAAATACAATAAAGAATAAGCAAGTTTTTGAATTTTAACCACTTTTATTACATAAGTTAAGTTTAGACAAACAAAAAGTTTAAATTCTTATTTTCAGAAAACCAAATTTTGGGAAAATATTTTTTAGTGATTATCCTACAATAATTATAGAAACAAACGAAATTGAGAATTTTTGTCATAAGGAAATTTCGAAATAGAATTCAACCAAATAAAATATAGGTATACACAAAATATAAATATATTGGGAATGATTTTGATTGGTATATGATTAATGTTTAATGTTTATAGAATTTTAATACTAAATGTATACATACAATTTAATATCAAATGTTATAAATAATAATAAATAAAATGCAAATGTAAATAATACCTAAAATGTTAATAGGTACCTAATTTAAAAGTTCAGAAGCTTATAAATATTTAAAACTATATTCAAGAAGTCGGATTTCTGCAGTGATTTTTCGATCGTAATATTAGTGTTATAATTAACTATTACATCATTTTGAAATTGATATATTGTTCCCAAAATTATGTTTACTTACAGAAATTATTTAGAAAAAATGTAGATATTTCCCATAGAAAATATGTCCCGGTTTATTTACATTTCCATAATATAATATCAATCTCATATCGATTTTGAATCCCAAAACGATGTTCATGTCCTAAAAAAAATTATCCCAATGTTTCCTTTTTTTATTGTAATAATGAATTGTTAATACAAAAATGTAATATTAAAAGTACAATCTAAATTTATGAATTATTTTAAACTAATTTAAAAATGTATTTTTTTTTTTTTTTACAACAACCGCATATTAGCTGTTTTACAATTTTAAATTTGATGTAAGTAATTTATTACTAAAGGTACGTACACTTTAATAAGTTAATCTATTCATATACTATATACACATCGGGTCTATTATGAAGTGATGAATAACATCCTCCGTTGACATTATGACATTATTATTATTATTATCATAATATTATAATTCCGATAGAATATACCATAACACTAATGGTAGATAAAGACTATACACAGTGCCTATTAATTTCCCTGATAATTTACATTTAACCTATAAAATCAAATTGCCCCATATGGTTTGTATAAGCCAGGGGCGGCTGGTGGGCGTTGTGTGTGGTGAGGCAAACAATTTGGGAATGTTAAGTAAATATAGATAATAACATTATATTAGATAATAAAATGTTTTTAAGAGACGCCTACACAATAAATACAGTATATATAATTACATTGGAATGAAATTAATTTTTTCTTTTTAACTATATAGTAGGTATGTATGAAAAAAAAAAATCATATTATAATAAACTGAGATTCGAACCTAGAACATCGCTCATCATAAACGTCGCATTACCTCCGCATAGATTACTGGAACCATTGATTTGAATGCCATAAAATTATATATATATTAGTAATGTTATGAACCCAGATTTTTGAGGTCGAACCGAACCCGAACCGAACTTTTTAAAATTTTAACGAAACCGAACCAAACCGAACTATTCAATTAAAATATCGAACCCGAACCGAACTTCATAAAAAAAAAAAAAAACAATACAATAATATAAATTACCATTTTTTATTAATTATGCATATTTGCATAAAAATTAATTAAGTAGGTGCCTCTTAAAAATAATTTTAAGTCTAAGTAAAGAAGGATTCCACATTTTTCCATTTATTTTTATCGTTTTTCGACAAATTAGTTTCAAATTTTTTTTTCTAGGTTCGATATTCGAACTGAACTATTTTGTGTTTAGTTCGGTTCGGATATTTCCGATTTTGAGTTCGATTCGGTTCGAAAATCGAACAGTTCGTAACATCACTAATATATGTCATATATATATATGAATATAAAATGACTAATATTATAACAGAATACCTACAAAGTAGAGGTATCTATATTAAATGGTAATATTTTCGTTTTGAATATATAATGCCTTCGTGATATTAGAGAACACGACGGGGAACAATTAAATCAATATTTATGTGGTATTTTGTCGTTTAGTATTAGAAATTAAATGGAATAAAGTGCATGTCACCTATGAGGAACAGTTTTATCTGCCTCGGTGTACCGAACATTTTCAGCTCATTCCCACCACTTGATATTAATTTTTCTATCGAGCAACTGAAGTTTTAAAATGTTTGCCTTTCGGGTTTTTTTCGGGCGCTACTCGCTTCACTGTCGCCACGACAATATTCGTCATCGTGACAAGCCACCACCACTCACGGCCCTGCGGTGTCATAGATACCATGACAAAATAAACAGGTATGCTGACAACTTTGTGATACGCAAGTACCGCCATATTGCTTTTCTCCAAATGTTATCAATGTTCTTTTCTCGGTATGCACGATTTAAGTTATATAGTGTTTTCCATATATCTACACTCGTGTACACTTTTTGTGTAATAATAATTATTATCAACTAGTATTAACAGTGCAATAGATAATGCAAATTCCATTGGAAAGTACGGTGTATTTATTATCTACACGAGTGCAGACAAGTAGATACTGAGATGATAATAAGCGGAGAAAAGCGTC